>PVIY010005054.1:0-97403 GCA_004026745.1 Myrmecophaga tridactyla
ATTCAATGGAAGCATATTACAATGTTACTGTTGACTGTAGATCCAAGTTTGTGTTGACTGTACTTTTTCCTGTATGCCATCCATTTTCAACATCTTGTAGTGTTGACATTCAGTTGTTCTCCATACAAACGTTTTTATGTTTATATATTTAATCACCATCATTGTCAACTCCAGGCATTCCTCAGTTACACCTTCTCAGTTTTTATCCTCTTTCCTTCTGGTTTCATATATCTCCCCAGCCCTTTTCCCTCAATCATACGTTCAGCTTCTTTCAGTGTACTTACGTTATTGTGCTACAATCAGGTAGTATTGTGACATCCATTTCTGAATTTTTATAATGAGTCCTGTTGCACAGTCTGTATTCCTGCAACACCAAATGCCCAATCTGTGTTAACCTGTGTTCTTAACTTCAACTCTCAAAGTTTACTCATTAATGTTAGTTCATATTAGTGAGACCATACAATAATTGTCCTTTTGTTCCTGGCTAATTTCACTCAGCATAATGTCCTCAGGGTTCATCCACATTGTTACATGCTTCATGACTTTATTGTGTCTTATAGCTGTGTAATATTCCATCATATGTATATACCACAGCTTGTTTAGCCACTTATCCATTGATGGTCATGTGGGCTGTTTCCATCTCTTGGCAATTGTAAACAATTGTTATATAAACATCCGTATGCAAATGTCCATTTGTGTCCTTGTCTTCAGTTCCTCTGAATATATACCTAGTAATGGGATTGCTGGATCATGTGGGAATTCTATGCTTAGCTTCCTGAGAAACCACCAAACTGCCTTCCAGAGTGGTTGTACCATTTAACGTTCCTAGCAACGTGGATAAGTGTTCCTCTTTCTCCACATCCTCTGCAGCACTTGTCATTTTCTGTTTTTGGATAATGGCCATTCTAGTGGTTGTGAGATGATATCTCATTGTAGTTTCAATTTGAATTTCCCTGATAGCCAGTGAAGTTGAACATATTTTCATGTGCCTTTTGGCCATTTGTATTTCCTCACCTGAGACATGTCTGTTCATGTCTTTTGCCCATTTTTTAACTGAGTTGCTTATCGTTTTGTTGTTGAGTTGAAGAATCTGTTTATATATTCTAGATACTAAATGCTTATCAGATATGTGGTTTCCAGATATTGTCTCCCATTGCACTGGCTGCCTTTTTACTTTCCGGATGTTCTTTGATGCACAAAAGTGTTTAATTTCAAGGAGATCCCATGTATTTTTCTTTTTTCAGTGCTCGTGCTTTGGGTGTAAGATCTAGGAAACCACCTCCTATTGTAAGACTTATATTTTCCTACATTTTCTTCTAAAAGTTTTATGGTCTTAGGTCTGGTGTCTAGATCTTTGATCCATTTTGAGTTAATTTTTGTATGGGTATGAAATGTGGATCTTCTTCCATTCTTTTGCATATGGATATCCAGTTCTCCAAACACCACTTATTGAAAAGGCTGCTTTGTCCCAGTAGGGTTAACTTGATTGCCTTATCAAAGATCAATTGTCCATAGACATGAGGGTCTATTTCTGAACACTCAGTTCAGTTCCATTGGTATATCTGTCTTTATGCCAGTACCATGCTATTTTGACCACTGTAGCTTCATAGCATGCATTAAAGTCAGGTAGTGTGAGACATCCGACTTCGTTTTTCTTTCTTAAAATATTTTTAGCTATTCGGTGCATTCTTCTCTTCCACATAAATTTAGTTACTGTTTTTTTCTGTTTCTTCAAAGTAAGTTTTTAGAATTGTTGTTCCTGTTGCCATTGAATCTATAGACCAATTTTGGTAGAATTGACATTTTAACTATATTTAGTCTTCCGATCCATTAACATGATATTCCATTCCTTCCATTTATTTAGGTCTTCCATGATTTCTTTTAGCAATTTCTTCTAGTTTTCTGTGTATAGTTCTTTTGTATCCTTAGTTAAATTTATTCCTAAATATTTTATTCTTTTGGTTGCTATTGTAAATGGAATTTTTTCTTCATTTCCTCCTCAGATTGCTCATCACTAATGTATGGAAACACTAGTGATTTTTGGATGTTAATCTTGTATCCTGCCACTTTGTTATACACATTTATTAGCTCTGGTAATTTTGCTGTAGATTTTTCAAGATTTTAGACGTATCATGTCATCTGCAGACAGTGAAAGTTTTACTTCTTCCATTTTAATTTTGATGCCTTTTATTTCCTTTTCTTGTCTAATTGCTCTGGCTTGAAATTCCAGCACTATGTTGAATTACAGTAATGACAGTGGGCATTCTTGTCTTGTTCGTGATCTTAGAGGGAAAGCTTTCCATCTTTCCCCATTGAAGAGGATGTTAGCTATAGGTTTTCCATATATTCCCTTTGTCTTGTTATGGAAGTACCCTTCTGTTCCTATCCTTTGAATTGTTTTTATCAAGAAGGGATGTTGAATTTTGTCAAATGCATTTTCTGCATCAGTTGAAATGATCATGTGGTTTTTCTGCTTTGATTTGTTAATATGGTGTATTACATTAATTGATTTTCTTATGTTGAACCATCCTTGCATACCTGGAATAAATTCCACTTGGTCATGGTATATAACTCTTTTAATGTGCTTTTGGATTTGATTTGCAAGTATTTTATTGTGGATTTTAACATCTGTATTCATTAAAGAGGTTGATCTGTAACTTTCTTCTAGTATCTTTGTCTGGCTTTGGTATTAGGGTGATGTTGTTTTCATAAAATGAGTTAGGTACCTTTCCCTCCTCTTCACTTTTTTTGAAGAGTTTGAGTAGGATTGAGACTAATTCTTTCTTGTGTACCTGGTAGAATTTACATGTAAAGCCATCTGGTCCTGGACTTTTTTTTTGTGGAGCTTCTTGATGAGTGAGTCAATCTCTTTACTTGTGATTGGTCTGTTGAGGTCATCTATTTCTTCTCAAGTCAGTGTTGGTTGTTCATACCATTTTAGGAAGTTCTCCATTTCATCTAAATTGTCTGCTTTGTTAGTATATAGTTGCTTATAGTATCCTCTCATTACCTCCTTTATTTCTGCAGGGTCAGTAGTTATGTCAGCTCTTCCATTTCAGATTTTATTTGCATTCTCTCTCTCTCTCTCTCTCTCTGTTTTTTTTTTCTTTTTGTCACCCTAGCTTAGGGTCCATCGACTTCATTGATTTTTTCAAAGAACCAAATTCTGCTTTTGTTGAAAATGTTGATAATTTTCATATTCTCAGTTTCATTTATTTCTGCTCTAATCTTCATTTTTTATTTCCTTTTGTTTGCTTTGGGGTTTGTTTGCTGTTCTTTCTCTCATTCTTCCAGGTGAACTGTTAATTCCTCAGGTTTTCTCTTTCTTCTTTTTTAATACAGGCATTTAAGACAATAAATTTTCCTTTTAATAGTGCCTTTACTGCATCCTATAAATCTTAATATGTTGTGTTTTCATTTTCATTTACTTCGAGATATTTACTGATTTCTCTTGTAATTTCTTCTTTGAATCACTGGTTGTTTTTTGACTGTGTTGTTTAGCCTCCATGTATTTGTGAATTTTCTGGCCTTCTGCCTGTTACTGATTTCCAACTTCATTCCATTATGATCCAAGAAAGTGTTTTGTATGGTTTTAATATTTTTCAATTTGTTGAGACTTGCTTTGTGACCCAGCATATGGTGTATCCTTGAGAATGATCCATAAGCATTTGAGAAAAATGTGTGTCCTGCTGTTGTATGGTGTAATGTTCTGTAAATGTCTGTTAAGTCTATGATAAGTTTATTTATCATATTATTCAAAATCTCTGTTTCCTTATTGATCCTCTGCCTAGATTTTCTGTCCATTGATGAGAGCAGGGAATTGAAGTCTCCAGCTGTTATGGTAGAGGTGTCTACTTCTCCCTTCAGTGCTGTCTGTGTTTGCTTCTGTGCTATATTTTGTAGCACTTTTGCATGGTGCATACATATATATGATTTTTACATCTTGTTGAATTGTTCTTTTATTAATACATAGTATCCTTCTTTATCTCTTTTGTTTTACATTTGAAGTCTATTTTGTTGTAGATTAGTAGCTATTCCTGCTTTTTTCTGGTTGTTGTTTGCATGAAATATCTTTTCCCAACCTTTCACTTCCAACCCTTTTCTTGTTCTTGGGTCCAAAGTGGGTCTCCTGTAGACAGCATATAGATGGGTCCTATTTGTTAATCCATCTGCCAGTCTATGTCTTTTGATTGGGGAGTTTAATGTATTTAGTATTATTACTGTAGAGACAGTGCATTCTTCTTTGTCTTTTGGATTTTATATGTCATATCTAAATATTTTTTTTCTCTTTTTACCTATACTGATGGTCTTCATTTCTACACTCCAGTCCAGACCTCTCTCTCTCCTGCCTTTTCCTAGCTTGTTATCCTCCCTTTAGTATTTCTTGCAGAGCCAGTCTCTTAGTCAAAAATTCTCTCAGTGACTGTTTGAGAATATTTTAATCTCACCCTCATTTTTTGAAGGACTGTTTCACTGGGTATAGAATTCTTGGTTGGCAGTTTTTCTCTTTTAGAATCTTAAATGTATCATACCACTGCCCTCTCACCTCCATGGTTTCTGTGGAGAGATCCATACATAGTTTTACTGGGCTGCCCTTGTATGTAATGGATTGCTTTTCTCTTGCTGCATTCAGAATTCTTTCTTTGTCTTTGACATTTAACAATCTGATTAGTAAATATTTTGCAGTATGTCTATTTGGATCTGTTCTTTTTGGGGTATGCTGCATTTCTTAGATCTGTAATTTTATGTCTTTCATAAGAGATGGGAAATTTTCAGTGATTATTTCCTCTGTTAGCCTTTCTGCTACCTTTCCTTGTCTTCTCCTTCTGGGATACCCACAACACGTATGTTCCTATTCTTCATGTTGCTGTTCAGTTTCCTGAGACCCTGCTCATATTTTTCAGTTCTTTTCCCTATATTTTCTTTTGTGTGTTGGATTTCAGATGTCCAGTCCTCTAGTTCACGAATCCTTTCATCTGCCTTTTCAAATCTGTTGTAGGTTTCCATTGTTTTTTTCATGTCTTTTATTTTGCATTTCATTCCCATAACTTCTTCCATTTGTTTATTCAGAATTTTGAGTTCTTCTTTATGTTCACCCAGTGTCTTCTTTATATCTTCCCTCAACTCACTGATTTGATTTTTCATGAGATTTTGCATGTTTGCTCAGATATTCTGAATTAGTTGTTTCAACACCTGTATCGTATTTGAAGCATTGGTTTGTTCACTCTTTTATATAGGGTTTTTCTTGCTGGATGCATTGTTTTCTGTCTCCTTCCTATCTTGTAGACCCCAGTCAGATTTTCCCCGGCCAGACAGGACCACATCTCAGGAGGAAAGAGTAGCCAGCATCAGTTTTCCCTCAGGGTGAGACCTATGAGGTTGTCAGACTTTCATATGAAGCCTGTGGACTCTGTGGTTTTCCTATCCTGCCCAGCATATGGTAATTGTCTTCCTGTGGCTTCCCACCAGTTTAAAGTGATGCAGTGCCTTTAATTTCAGCAGACTCTCCCTGCCCGGGGTATGGTTGAGACAGAGGTGAGGTAGTAAGATGGCTTTGATTGGTTCAGTTTTCCTGCTCTTGGGGCCTGCATTCCTTGAAGGAGGGATTCCACTTGAGCTGGGCCCTGCCCCCCCCCTTTTATTTTTATTTTTTTTATTTTTTATTTTTTGGATGCCTGGTCCAGGAATCAAACCTGGGTCTCCCACATGGAAGGCAAGCATTCTACCACTGAACCAATGGTGCACCCACCTGCCCCCCTTTTCTTGGGGAAAGATACACCCTTACAGATTTAAGGAGATACACTCTTATGGAATTATTATTCCAACTCCACCCCCCTCCCTCCCCTGTCAGCCCCACTCCTTCTCTGCCGGGGCAAAAATCCCTAGTTCCTTTAATGCTTACTCCAGGTTTATCTGTGTGGGGGCCTGTTTTCAGGGGTCAGAATTTGCTAATTCCACAACTGGAGCTTGGTTGAGCTAAGCCTTTGTTACTAGTAAAGTCTGTTTCCTTTTTCCCCTCTGGGAACCAGCCTGCTGTGCCCATGGGGGAAGGATGCTGGCATCCACAACTTGGGGGACTTAAATTTCTTTGTGGGGTCTCAGCCATTCCACCTGGTGCAGACTGGTTACGCTATGTGTCCAGTCACTGATGTTCCCCCAGCAGTTCTTCTATACTGTTCCTGGCTATTTACTAGCTGCTCTGGAGGGTGAACTAAATTCCACACCTCATAATGCTACCAACATGCCCTGCCTCAGTTTATATCCTTTTTATGTTTATTAATTTTGTTTTCTTTGGGTTTTCAGCAAAATGTGCCAACAGCAGCATTTTCCAGATCTGGAGTTTACTTAACAGCAAGATTAGGACAGTTCTAAACTGACTGATTTTTAGACAGGACCCATTTAAGTGTAATCCTCAAGAAATGTGAAGAAATCTGAGAAATAAGCAATAAATGTCATGAGCTCTTTTGGCAAATTAATGAACCTAGTGTTAGGTAGCAGTTTCCTGGAAGCAAACTATAAAAACAGTGCTTACATTGTGGTGCAGGTGGATGTCCTAGCATAGATGAGGAACAAGTGGTCTGTGAATTCTGGCAGGAGGAAGCAGGAAATTAAGGAGGATTGTGGAAAACAAGTTTGAACCATAGCCCTGGGATATGGGCGCACTGGATTGGAAACTCGAATAGGATCCTGAACGTAGACCTTTTCCTGAAACTTAGAGCATAAGGCAGAGGCTTAATAATATTTTAGTCTAAAGAAGGGGACCAGTTACTAGAAACCAGGGTGTGCATGATCATAGCAGGAAACTTGATGCTGAGACCTATTTTTTTTTTAATAAACTACCCAGCTAGAGTAGCTATCCTCCCAGAGCTTGGGAACAATGCTGAGTTGGAACATAAGAGTTCTCTTGTGGGCTCAAAACAACTTACTGTAAACATAGTGGGTACTTTAGAATTTTGAATTATATTGTGTGTTCATGGTGTCCTTCCTACCTCCCCCATGTTGTATAGAGGCTCTTTCTACCCCACAAGCATAAATAAGAAGGAGGAGGTTTAAATTGATGAGATCTAGAATAAAGACATATCTCAACAATGATATTGGAATACTACCAATTGCCTAAATTGTACATGTTGTTAATCTAAAGTTTTCTTGTATTTGTGGTATTGATTTTTCATCCCCCCTCCCTTTTTTTTAATCTTCAGAAACTATATGAGCTGAATAATCTTCATGCACTTATGGCAGTGGTTTCTGGCTTACAAAGTGCCCCAATTTTCAGGTTGACTAAAACATGGGCGGTGAGTAAATTTTTTGGTTAACGAAAGGTTAGACTTCCTGTTGGAAGTAAAGGTGTATTAGTTTCCTTGGTGGTTTTTAGTAAGGTTAATATTATGATAGAAGTTAAGGATTTTTAAATCATTTTGTATCCTGCTCTTTGAAACCTGCACTTTCTCTCCTTAAGTGTTTCACCAGATTTATGAGGTATTTTGTTGGGTAGATTGCAGTTTTGGGCTTGGTTTCTGCTCTTTGGGAAATCATTTTTTGTAGAACCTTTTTAAACATTATTATTGACAAGATAGTATTTCACATTCACTGATGGGGAAATAATTAAAACAAAAAAATTCCATTTAATTATGTCAAGATTATGCTTTTGGAAAATTTGAGGAGTATTTAAATTGTAAGTTTCAAAAAAAAACTTAGTGATTTAGATTTTCATTATTTTTTAGTAAACACCACTTTTTTTCCATTTATTAATATTTCCGTTATTTTCATTGGAATAATGAAAAATCTAATAGTTAATGTGGCATCATGAGATGTTGCTGCACATTCTGATATTATATTAACCATATTTAGTTCTATTACTTTAGCAAATTCAGGGTGTGAGTTTTGACTTATGCAAATTTGTATATTTTCATATTTGCATGATGTGATACTGGCCTAAAGCTTTTCCAGGTATTTTTCATTTAGGGTCTATATAAGTAAAATTTTAGAGTCACTAAATTTGTTTATATTTAATACTATTCCTCATTGTTTAAGAGAAATTTTAAAGTTTTAAATTGTAAAGATTTAATTTAAAGTCAGTTATATTTTGTAAAAAGGGTTTATGTGTTCTTAGGGTCCTGTGCTAATGGCGTGACTAGCTTTAATAAACTTTTTTTTTAACTACTAAAGCATAACTATTTTTATTAGCCTAGTGCTGCTTTCACTTTTCACAGTGATCAGAAGGCAGATGTTTCTCATGAAAACCAGAGTCATTTTCTACATTAGAAAAATTTTATGTGGAAGGGTTTATTATGATCTTTTTTGTGTTTCGTTTATATTATAGGAACACCTGGGTGAGAGGTTTTCCTACCTTAAAAGATGTTTAAATAATAATGGCCTCATCCTCTTTTCTTAAATTTTGAATTTCATGGGGGGATGGAAATGACTATAAAGTTTTAGAGAAAATATAATTATACTCTGATTTATATACTATTGTTCAGAAATTAGATACATTTCCCTCTAGTTAATTTTTATTTTCCTGTAAGATACTTACATTGACTCTCTTATTTATTTGCATGGAAAAAGAATATTTTTAATTTTGTAACAGCCCCATTATTAAAGTGATTAAAACTTCAGATGTTTGTATTAAATTTTTTAATATCCCATACTATGCTAGGCACTAATTGCTTGCCATGCAGCAGTGAACCATATGGGCACAGCCCCGTTCTCATACAGCTAATTTTCTAGTGGGGAAAGATAAACTGTAAACCAGTAAATAACATAAATAGTGATAAATGCTCTGAAGAAAAATAAAGCAAAGTAAATGAGATAGAAGAGAATGCAGGGCAGACCATTTTATATAATGTGGTAAGAAGATTCCTGGTAAGTGGTAGTTAGGTCGATACCCAGAGGAATTGAGGGAACCAATTGTGTAAACAGCTAGGAGAAGAAAATTCCATGCAGAGGGAATAGAAGTACAAACGCCCAGATGTGTTCAAAGAACAGTAGGGTGGCCAGTATTGACAGAGTCGAATAAGCTAAGATATGGCTTGTAGGAGTTGAGTTTAGAGAAATGACATTGTATCAGGTAATAGAGATGCTATTTACTAATACTCATACTCATAGAAGGAACATGTAGGTGGGTCTGTCTTACACATATTATGTATGATTGCCTAGTAAACATCCATGTGAAAATGTAAGGTTGAAGTTAGATACGCAAATTTAGAGAGCACTGGGGTTAGAGATTTATTTTTGTGATCATCAGTATAAATATATTTCTGCCAGGATCTAACATATGAGATTGCATAGGATCACATAAAGAGTGAGCAAAAACCCCTGGAACCTCCAAGATTTAGAGATAGGCAAAATGAAGAGGAATCAGCAAAGGAAATAACGGGTAGGAGAAATTTTCCAGAATCAGGTAAAGAAAGTGTTAAGGGTGCACAAATGGTTCAATGGTTAGAATGCTCGCCTTTCATGCGGGAGACCTGGGTTCGATTCCCGGACCATGCACCTCAAAAAAAAAAAAAAGAAAAGAAAGAAAGTGTTAAGAATGATAAGCTGTATCAAAGCTGCTAATAAGTTGAATAAGCTGAGAACTTTGAAATGACCATTGGATCTGGAAATGCAGAGATGATTGGTGACCTTGCAAAAGTGGTTTCAGTGTACTGACCTTGCAGTGATGGGGTGAAAGACTTGAGACAATGATGAAGTGTCACAGCAGGCATTAAGAATGCTTTTGAGGAATTTTGTGGTACAGAGTTGGAGTGTGGTGCTACAGAGAAATCTGGTAGCTGGAGGGATATATATAAAACCAAAGAGGTCTGTGGTGTCTCATTTTTGTTTTGTTTCTGGAGATGGGATCTATGACCAGTCTGTATGCTGGTGGCAGTGATCAAGCAAAGTGGGAAAAATGCTAAGAGAAAGAAGTTCCTCTAGTGATATCCTTGAACAGGCAAAAAGGAATTAGATCCAGCTCACAACTGAACAGGAACTATTTATCCATTTTAACAAGGAGGGAAGAGAACCCATTTGGTTACAGATCAGGTAAGCTGGTGGATTTGGTAATTGGTTTCTGTGAAAGTTCTGATTGCTTTGATTCTGAAAACCTAAGTAGCAGGTCATTAGTTGAGAGTGATGGGGGAGCAGTGTTGGAGATTTAAAGAAAGACGATAGGATATGAAAGTCATCTAGGAGAGTGTGAGTTTATTAACTAGGGAACTATAATAGATTTGATAGGCCTCAAAGGATACGTTTGAGAGTTTTGGTCACATATCTATTAAGTTGAAACCAGGTAGCAATGTTATGTTTCTAGCCAGGTTCAGGTGCTCAGTGAAAGCTTGGAGTAGTGCAGAGAATTCTATTTAACCAGAGTTGGGATTTTTCCAGGCTTGTTTGTACCTTAGAGGGGTGAAGGGTAGGGCGAGAAATAAATGAGGGTAAATGTAAAAGAGTTATTATGGTGATAAATGAGGAATCTAAGCCAAGTAAAATGAGGGAACTAAGAATATGAAGGAGATGATTAGTGGTGAAAAGGTAGGAAGGTCCAGTGAAGTAAAGTAATTACTGCATTCAGGATGATGGGGGTGGAGCCTGAAAGGAATAGAAGATAGGGAAGGAAAGTCAAGAAACTGAGAGACTGGGATATTGGGAGTATCATCTATGTGAAGATTACAATCACCAAGATTTATGATAAAAATAATGTTGGCTTATGGGTTCTTTCTCTCCAGCTACTAAAATCCTCAGTATATTAGTGAGAATGATCTATAGATCCAGTTCTCTGTTGTCCAGTGTGGTAGCCATGAGCTACATGTGGCTGTTCAATTTAAATCATTAAAATGAAGTAAAATTAAAAATTCATTTCCTTAGCCTTATTGCAAGTGTTCCGTAGCCGCACATGGCTAGTGGCTATCATTTTGGGCAGCACAGACATAGAACATTTCTATCATCACAGAAAATTCTGTTGGACAGCACTTGAACTTCAGAGATGCTGGAGTATTTGAGAGAGGTTATTGGGATAATAAACTGGAAGGGAATATGAAGAGAAAGAAGTAAGATTGCAGCTAACCCACCTCCAAGCTCATATTACAAAGTTTATAAGAAAAGAATGAATGCTTAGAGAAAAGGTTAAGCATAGATGATTTTGCAGGGGATAGACCATAAGTTCCAGAGGGTATCATTAGGAATGTACCAAAAATCCTTACAATACTGTAAATGGAGAAAATATTAGGAATGTTCTGTTTAACAACTGTGAATAGGATACCCATTTTCACTGTTTTCTATTCAACATAGAGGTCCTGCATAGCCAACATAGTAAAAAAAGAAAAAGAAATTTTTCCCCCTAAGGAATAGAAAGGAAGAAGTAGTCATTATTTGTGATGATTTGCTTGTCTACATAGGAAACCCAGAATAATCTGCGGAAAAATCAATAAGATATATAGTAAGGTGGCTGAATATATAAATATATATGATCATTTGTATTTGAAAGAACTTGAAAATATCATTGAAAGGGATACCATTTACATATCAACAAAAGAAACAAAAATATCAAACCATGAATGTAGTAAAATGTGGAAGACCTATAGGCAGAAGTTATGAAACTATACAGGAAGTCATTAAAGAAGGACTAAATAGATGGAGCAGTATCCCATTTTATGGGTAGGAAGACTTTTCTCCAAATTTATATAAAGATTATATGCAACTTGAATCAAAATCCCAGACTGGGGATCAAGACAAGATTGATTCTAAAATTTATGCAGGAATGGAAGGTTTCCAGTATAGCCAAGAAGAAAAAATGAGGCACTTGTCCTGACAGATGTCAGGATATATTGTATGATTTGGGCAATGTGGAGATGGTGTAGGTTTAGACATATTGACCAGTGGAACAGAAAACAGAACCCAGAAATCATAGATCTTGCTTTTATAGAGCTCTAATACATAACAGTGGTGGCATTGTAAATAAATGGAGATATAAGGTCTATTAATTGAAACTGGAAAAATTATTTATCAGTTTAGGGAATAAAATGAAATTCAGTCCCTTACTTACCCTATTCCTATTAAAGTCATTATCACATGACTTATTAAGGGCTTAAATGGTGGCATGCAAAGCATTAAAACTTTTAGAAGGAAAAAAATGGTGAATATCTCTCTGGTTTGACATGAATAGATTTCTGGCTTAGGACATGTGAAGATTTTTTTATATAAGATACAGAAATTTCAGTGAAAGAAAAGAGACAAAAATTTTGCCACATTGAAGTAAGAATTTCTGTTCATTAAAAGAGATTTTAAAATTGAAAAGAGAGTGGGTCCAAGGGTAGTTCAGTGGTAGAATTCTCATCTGCCATATGGGAGACCCTGGTTCAATTCCTGGCCCATGCACTTCCCAAAAAACAACCAACCAACCAAAAAACAAAAATTTGACAAATGGTACTGCAGTAGCAGGGTACTCATATGGAAAAAAAATGAAATGTGATCCCTGCCATACAGCATTACAAAAAAAAAAAAAAATTGGAAAGAGACAGGCCACAGATTGAAGGATGATATGTACACCAGTTCTAACTGATGAAGAATTTGTATCCAGAGTATGTAAAGAACTCTTAGAAAGTAAAAAGAAAAAGGGAGACAAATAGAAAAATAGAGCGTCATATAAAGTACTTCATAGAAGGAAAAAATGTACATGACTAGCATATATGTGATGAAATTTTAATAAGGTAAATGTAAATTAAGAAGTCTTACAGTATCAAAGGTTGGAGAATACTTGAATAACTAAAATATCTTATACATTGTTGATAAAATATAAATTGTTACAACCACTTAGGAAAATAATTTACCATTATCTTGTAATGTTAATTATCTGCATATTTCATGACCCAAAATCTTATTCCTTGTTGGAAAGTTCTTGTACATATAAACCAGAACCACATGTATAAGAATATTCATATCACAGTTCTTCACAATTGCCATAATAATAAATTTGTTACATTCACACACTGGAATTTTGTAGAAGCAGTGAAAATGAGTGAATTATAGCTACACACAACATCCAGGATGAAACATTAATATCAGAATGTTGAGTGAACAAAAGTAAGTGTTAAGAACTATAAACAGTGTGATACTCTGTAGGCAAAATCAAGCAAAATTTAAGGGAATGATAAACACAAAATTCAGAATAATGGTTACTATTTAACTCTTAAAGATACAACTGGAAATGGAAGAAGCACATAGGTAGGTGTGTGATATTGATAATATAGTTCTTAGGATGGTAGGTTCATGTGTATTGATTGAAACATGCTAAAATACAGCAGTTAATCTAACAAGAGAGTCACACAAGGACTAATGGTAGTTGAGTGTCATGAACAAAGAATCATAATCTGTACATGAGGTCCACACTAAATAAAAAAGGCTTTGTTTATGCAGATACATGCATTTATACATATTGCGTGGGGATACTAATTAAGATGGTGAGGAATAATCAGGAAATATTGCAGTTTTCATGGTGACAGAGATTCGTTCTAATTTTTTCCAAAACATATTATGGTGGTTAGGTGGTATAGAGATCTTGCCAGGAACATTTGCCATTTTGTGGGGTTTCTTTTTCATGAATACAACTGAAGGTTTGAAAAGTTTTGTTCCCAGTTGTCTTGGCCGTAGAAAGAGTGATAACACCAAGAGCATGCAGAACTGCAGCGTTGTGATACACTTTGTTTTCGTTTGGTTTTTTCTTTTTTTTTTGGCAAAGGTGGGAAGGGATATAGTGAGGTGACATTATAGGGATAATATTTAAAAATCAGAAGAAGATTTGAAAAGGAGAAACATAGAATTCTTAATTATACCTTTGCCACATGGACTTTGGATGAGTGTCTGAGGTGTCACCAGGAAATATCTATCTTAACATGTAATAATTTCTTTATATCTGTATTCTTCCTCTAAATGTTCTTCTGTAAACAAGTCTCCTCTACTCACTTTCCCAGGCTGACTATTGAATTATTATAAAAATTCCAAAATGTAGGACTTCCAGGGAACACAGAACTCAAATCTTTCACCTGAAGAACTATTAAACAGAGAAGAACTGTCTGAAACAACTATTTTGAAACTCTGGAGGCTAGCAGAACGCTATACAGCATCCAGGGAAGAGCAGGAGAAAGAGACTGATAAATTATGGTAAAGAACAGTAAATAGCTTTCTAGCTGTGCAGCTACTGATAATCATCCCCCACTCTTGTGGCACGCTGCTGTGGGGTCCAGTCCCTGGCTACCTCTCTGATCAAACAAGAAGGGACATAAAAATCCCACTCCTCAAGAATAAGGGTGGGCATGGCCAATCAATAATCATAGTTTTGGATTGGCAAATCTAGATCATCCAGGGCCCACCTCTCAGGGTAGCCACTGTTCCCATCCTTCCCTGGACAAGGCAGCAGCAGCAGCAGCAGCAGCAGCAGCAGCAGCAGCATTGTTTCAGCCTTCCCCAAGCAGGCACAGAAGTGGTAGAGATTTAAATATACAGCACTTTTTCAGGGCTGTGGAGGACAGTTAGCTGAAGGACTGCTTTTGCTGTGCAGGCTGGGAAAGCTCAGCTTTGGGGAGCCATCTGAGAAGCTCTTGGTGCCCTTTCTGATCCCCTAGCCAGGGCACTTTGGAAGCAGTCTGCACCCCCTTCAAAGGATCCCTGGCCCAGTTTTGGCTGTGATAGACTGGCTTGGGAATGTTCTCTCTGTCATGCCCTCCTTCTAAGAATTGCCCTCCAGACAAAAGCAACTTGAGACAATGAAAGGAGCATAAAAAACTATAGAGGTGGACAGTCTGGGAAAAAGGCCTGTCAACTTCAAATACCTGAGAAAGGGAGGTCTGTCTCCTAGAAACAGGAGACAACCAAACTTCTGTAAACAATGGAACTCCAAAACAAATAACAAACAAAAGCCCAGGACAAGGCACAGGCCCAGAAAGACAGGGAAGACATTGCACACTGCATTCACCTTGGGCACACCTTCTTGATAGGGTTGCTGAAGCCAAGGAAATCTCTGTCTTATCACCAGCTAGTTATAGAAACAAGAAACAAACATCTCAGGGGATAAATCTCAGAGCTAACATTTAAAGATATTATAATGTACAGTGTGCATTTGATTACTGGGGCATGCACTTCCCAAAAAACAACAAACAAAATTCAACAAATGGTGCTGCAATAATGGGATACTCACATGGAAAGATAATGAAATGTGACCCCACCATACGGCATAAAAAAAAAAAAAAGTACAGTGTGCAGCAAAAGAGTACAAGACAAAGAAACAGGGAATGTTGGCCCATCCAAAGGAAGAGGATAAAAATCCAGAAAACACCAATGAAGAAGATGATAATATGGACATATTGAACAAAGTCTTTTAAAAAAAATCATCTTAAAAATGCTGACAGAGATGAAGGAAACTACAGAGAAAGTACTGAAGGATATCAGGAAAACAATGAATGAGCAATATAAGAATCTTAGTGCAGAAATAGAAATTTTTAAAGGGAAGCAGACAAAACTACTGGTGTTGAAGAACACAGCAACTGAACTGAAGAACACCTGGGTGGGTTTCAAGAGCAAATTGGAGCTGGCAGAAGAAAGAATCAATGAACTTGAAGACAAGACAGTTGAAAAGAATCAGGCCTAGGAGCAGAAAGATAAAAAGAAATATTAAAAGCAGAAATAGCTAAGACACCTTTGGGACACCATCAAGTACACCAATATACACATTATGGGAGTCCCAGAAAGAGAAGAGAGAAAGTGGCAGAAGGGATACTCATGACAGAGAACTTCACGATCTTAGCAAAAGACTTGAATATACACATCCTAGAACAGAGACTACCAAACAGAATAAACACGAAGGAAAATACACCCCATCATTGATTTGATCACCCTGTCGAATACAAAGAACAAAGAGTTCTGAAAGCTGCAAGGGAAAAGCCGTGTGTTACATACAAGGGAGTCTCAATTAAATTCAGCGACAATTTCTCATTCAGAAATCATAGGGACAAGAGGGCAGGACATTGGAAGACTTAAACTGCTGAAAGAAAACAACTGCCAACCAAGAATTTTAAATCTGGCAAGACTTTCTTGCAAACATGAAGTAGAGATTAAGATACTCTCAGATAAACAAAAGCTGAGGTAGGATATCAGCACTAGACCTGTCCTACAAGCTCTGCTAAAAGGAGTTCTCCAGACTGTTGAACAGTGGTTCAAAGCATCTGAAAGAAATAAAGACCTGCAGGAAAAGGTAACCATTTGGGTAATTACAAGTGCCCAAATGGTGTATTGTTTGGTATGTAACTCCACATCTTACTTCCTACAGGTGATAAAATACAAATGCATAAAAAGTAATCATAAATTTTTGATTTGTGCAATATACAAAGATATGAACAGTAGCAAGTAGAAAAAATGATGGGTGGACAGAGTCATATAGGAAAAGTATATATGCTTGCTTTTGAAGTTAAAGTTAGTATCAAACCAAATACATTTGTAATATATTTAGGATTTTAATTTTAACCCCATGGTAACCACAGGAAGAATAGATGAAAAATCCATCCATATAGAAATGAGGAGGCCCTGAATGTGGTAGAACACACACACACACACACACACACACACACACAAACAAATAAATATGACAGTAGACATTAACAGAAGTGAGGAAACAAAAAGATATGACTTACAAAGGCTAGCAAAATGCAGAAAAAAGTCCCATATTATCAGCAGTGACTTTAAATGTAAATGAATTAAACTCTCCAGTCAAAAGGCAGACATTGACAGAATGGATTAAAAAAAATCATGACCCAGATATGTGCTGTCTGCAAGGCATTCATTCAGTTTAAATTCAGAAAGTAGGTTGAGGGTCAAAAGATGGAAAAAATATATACCAATTAGTAACCAAAAGATCTGGGGTGGCTATACTCATAATGAATAAAATAGACTTTAAGTCAGAAACAGTTACCAGAAACAAAGATAGTTATTATATACTGATACAAGGGACAATTCAACAGGAAGATGTAGCAATTATAAATATATATGCTGCCATCAATGAAGCAAATACTGACAAATTTGAAGAGAAAAATTGACGTTTTCTGCATTAATAGTAGAAGACTTTAATACACCACTTTCAATAATGGACATAACATCCGGTTAGGTGATTAATAAGGAAATAAGACATGAATGATACTCCAAACTAACTAGACCTAACAGACATATAGAACACCTCACCTAATGAAAACAGAATATACAGTCCTCTCAGGTGCTCATGGATCATTCTCCAGGATAGATGATTTCTTGGGCCACAAAACAAGTCTCAATAAGTTAAAAAAGGTTGAAATCATACAATGTATATTCTCTGACTACAATGGAATGAAACTAGAAATCAGTAACAGCAACAAATGGAAAAATTACAAGTATGTAGAAGTTAAACAGCATATGCTTAAGCAGAATGATCTTTATTTTGGGGGGTTAGAGGAAATCAATTAAAATATTTGGGCATTTGAGCTGAGTATGACTAATTATTTCATGTTAGGAAAATAACCAAGAAAAATAGCTTTACCATCTAGTTTTAAGATGAAAAATAATTTATAATTTTCTACTGAGTTGATTTTATTTACATTAAAAGGATATATTTTACAAATAATGGATCTAGGTCATTATTTTAGTAGACAGGTCTGATTTTCTTTTATTTATATGCTACTACAGTGTAATTAAGGAAGCTATAACTTTGAAATTAAAATTAAGATTTACAGAAAATACAGCTTTAATTCAAGAGAGGTATTTTTATTCCTATAAATGGGATTTGTAAATAACTTATGCTTTTGTTTGTTTTTAGTTATTGAGTCGAAAAGACAAAGCTACATTTGAAAAATTAGAATATGTGATGAGTAAAGAAGATAACTACAAAAGACTCAGAGATTATATAAGTAGTTTAAAGATGACACCTTGCATTCCCTATTTAGGTGAGTTATTTCACTGTGTTTGTTATGCCTCATGGCTCTGCCTTATCAGTAATTTATATGAAATTCATGATATTTTAAATATATATATCCCTCTAATAAGTTGCTGAAATATTGTTAAGCCAAAAGAATTGAATAAAGGGAATTTGTTACCTTATTACCTGGGGAAATGTATTTTTGTATTAAATTTGCCCTTGAGGCTTTCCATAGACTATCATTTTTCTTAGAGGTAGACCACATGTAAAACCTTATGTTGTAACTGCTTTAGTAATACTTTTGAAGAATGAAACAGTAGTTTATAATGAAGTATTTTAATACTGTATAAATATTTAACATTAACTAAAGAAATTGATCAAATGGTGTGTTGAATTTATTTTCAGCCTTGTGAGTTCTTATTTTATATAGCTGGCAGTTATTTTATTGTAAATTATGAAGAATAGTCTCCATGAATGTTGGTGTTACTGTTTTCCTGGAAGAAATTCGTTGTTTAGCTGTCAAAATTTAGCTCAGTGCCGAGACAAACAACTCTGTATTTTATATTTCATTTCACTAAGAATTTATTTCTGTACTGTGTATCTTACAATATTTATGAATTCTGTGTCTAACAATAACATTAGGTGATTATTTTCATCAAAATATGAATAATCCTTGTTAGGTGTTTGAATGAAAAGAAAATCCTATATAAACTGTTTTTCTTAATTTGTACATATATCAAATACTCTATAGGGTGTAAACCTAGCATATATTAAAATGATTAGATCTGTGTGGCAAGTAAGCAGATGATAATGATTTGTTTCTAATATCTCTTTTTCTCTCCTATCTCTACTCTTGTTTTTTATGTTATATTCCTTTTGGAATCTCTAGATAAGTATTTCTGAGAGTAACTGAAAAGCTTGTTATTTGTTTAGGAAACTCCACAGTGTTACCTTTTAAGCCTTTACTATACTATTGTCTAGAAGACAAAATAGAGACAGAGGCAGTTGATACAATTCAATTTAGTCGCTATAAAGTATCAACTTTTGTTTCCTAGAGAAGAATAGAGCTCATTAGAACATGGTAGGATTAAAATCCTAGGGTTCTAGCAAGAACGATGGGTACATGCCTTGCACCCTATGTTGAAGGCAGAATACCCCTAAGCACAGAATACTTATGGCTGAATATTGTATCGTCTTTCTTCGATAAGCAGTTTGTGACCACAGAATTCATGAAATCCCATCGTAGTGGCTCTGAGCTGGATATTAGGAGAAAGACATTCTGTATGTGCTCAACTTTTTACCATAACGCTGATTGTATCCATACTTGCAAGTGTAATTTGGGAGAGAGGAAGAATAGAGGATTTTTTAAAATAATAAATTCATACTCCACAAGGTTATAAATTTTTTTGTAACACAAAGAACATTAGACTGAGAATCAGCAAACCCCAATTCAAAATGGCTCTACCATACTAATTTTTCAGGTCATTTTTTTTGTCTTTTTGAGTCTCGTTCTCTTTACCTAGAGCTAGCATACCTAGGACCAGAATCATATTTTTCTTAAGCTTGAATAGAACCACTAACTCCACAGCTGAAAAAACTCACAGTACAGAAAGGTAGTACATCTGACTCATAGTCTGGAGACCTAGTTGCTTTCAGATCTGGAATTTAAATCTGGAATATAGCATGCTTGATATAGCATGCTTCCATAATATAGGTTAAACTCTTATTCTAAAATTTTCTATAATTGCATTTTTTCACTTTGAAATATGCTTTTCTCAAACCAGATTCCATAACTTCTATCTTTTATAAAAGAAAATTAAAATTATTTTCTGTTAAAAATTAGAAACTGGAAAAATAATATGAATCCTTACATTGTGATACCTAGTCAAGGTGTCTTTGTTTCATATATTTCCAGAGTGGAGGCTTCAGTACAGGATTTGAAGCCGTGTGTGCATTTGTACGCATGTTTCTGTGCATACAAAGAATGAGAAGGGGAGGAAACCACTAGCATAGTTAGAGTTTAGTGGAATCTGAAAATCTCTTCAAGCACCGGTACCTGAAACAAACACAATAATTATTCCTTTGGGTTAAAGTAAATGAAGCAAATATTGAGTGCAGATATTACTTTGGAGAAAATTTTAGAACCATTATCTTTCCTGTATCTTCAGTTTATTCCTCATTGATTCCTTTTCTTTTTTCAGTTTTCTTCTTACAAAAACAATTTGATACGTTCTCATGATGCAGAATCTTCCTATCTCACTGTCATTTTTCACTTTATACCTAAGCTAATAAAAAAGTACCCTGTCTTGCTCTCTTGTTCTCTCTTCTCATTCATTGCTTAGCCTACTGTTCTCTCCCTCTTCACTCTGTATAAATTTTCTCAGTAAGGTCATCACTGACTTCTCATTTGAAATATTTAATAGGTGTTTCTCAATCTTCATCTTCATTTTGTGAGGGTTGATAACTAGTTATTATTTCTCCTTCTTGAAATTCTTCATGGATCCACCAGTCTCTTGGCATGTCATCTACATTTATGGTTTTTGTTGTAGTGGCTTCTCTTTCTCTGCATTTCTCTTATGTGTGTTCTTAAGATCTAAGGCCATTTCTTTTTTTCTACACACTTACTTGGGGTGGTTTCATTCAGATTTGGGGTTTTTTTTTTTAATTTTTTATTGTATAGTATAACATATACCCAAAGCAAATAAAAATAAAATAAAATAAATAAAATAAAATAACAAATAAATTAAAAACCAATAGTTTTCAAAGCACTCTTCAAAAAGTAGTTACAGGACAGATCGTATAGAGATATATAAAACAATCTCTCGAAATTTATGTTTTATATATAAAACAACCTCTCGAATTTCAGAAATAATTAACCCTCCAGACTTAATGTGTCTGTTGTAAAAGCTTACAGTCTAGACCCTGTTCTCTTATAAGCATTTTGTAAAGGAGAGCATTCCATTGTTATTCTTTTGTTTCTGGATTATTTTGCCTCACCAAATATCCCACATGTTCATTCACATCGTTGCATGCCTCACAACTTCGTTCCTTTTTGTAACCACACAGCCTTCATTCATAAGTATACACCATCGTTTGCCAATCTGCTTCTCAGTCAGTGCATCCTTCAGCCACCTGCATTTATCAAACATCATGTCTAGTGCCCAAAGTCCACAGTCCATCCATATTCTCAATTTTAGATAATTTCATTGTTCCCAAGAGAAAGAAAACCAATAAACACACCCTCACCAAATAGGAAATCTAAACCTCCTCTTAACTCTTGTCTCTCCCCCCATTATTTACCTCTCTGTTGTTGTGGTAGTGCTGATGGTTCCCTTTTGAACGTAGCTCATAGCATGCAATAGCAGTTTTCCCCCTGTACCCTGGACTTAAACACCCTTTGTATACAAATCATATCTTTGAAGTAATTCTTGCAAGAACTGATTTATATTTCTAATCAGTAGGACACATAGGTCTGTATAACTCCTTTCAATCTTGTTCATCTTCAATATGGTAATATTACTTATAGACCCACTAGAGAACCACCTTCACTTCTATCTATTCCCTTACATTGGAGTTCAACCTCATTAGCTAACAATTCACCCATCTCTAGCTTCTGTGTATCTCTAAGTCCCCTATATTCTGTATTATAAGCCTTTCATTATACCTTTATGATGGTCATAAAAGTGGAGTCATAGAGTATCTATCCTTTTGTGTCTGACTTATTTCACTCAGCATTATGTCTTCAAGGCTTATCCATCTTGTCATTTTCTTCAGGACATCATTTCATCTTACTGCTACATGATATTCCATTGTATGTATATACCACATTTTATTAATCCACTCATCTGTTGATGGGCATTTGGTTTGTTTCCATTTTTTGGTGATTGTGAATAACACTGCTATGAATATCGGTGTGCAAATGTCTGTTTGTGTCATTGCTTTCAGCTCCCCTGGGTATCTACCAACTAGTACTGTTGCTGGGTCATAGGACAACTCGATATTTAGTTTCCTAAGGAACTGCTGAACAGTCTTCCATAGTGGCTACACCACCATGCGTTCCCATCAGTGGTACATAAATGTCTCAATTTCTCCACATCCTCTCCAACATTTATAGTTTCCTGTTCGTTTAATAGCAAACATTCTTATATTTTATAAGTGTGAGGCGATATCTCATTGCAGCCTTGATCTACATTTCCCTTATAGCCAATGAAAATGAGCATCTCTTCATGTGCTTTTGAGCCATCTGTATTTGCTCTTCAGAAAAATGCCTATTCATATCTTTAGCCCGTTTTATAATTGGGCGTTTGTTCTTTTGTTGTTGCGTTGGATGATTTCTTTGTATATACAGAATAGCAAACCTTTGTCCGATATGTGGTTTCCAAATGTTTTCCCCCATTGAGTTGGCTGCCTCTTCACCTTGTTGACAAAGTCTTTTGAGGTGCAGAAACATTTGATTTTGAGAATTTCCCATTTATCTATTTTTGTCTTTTATTGCTTGTGCTTTGGGTATAAAGTTTAGGAAGCTACCTCTTATTACTAGGTCTTAAAGATGTTTCCCTATATTTTCTTCTAGAAGCTTTATGGTGCTAGTTCTTATATTTAGCTGTTTGATCCACTTTGAGTTAATTTTTGTATAGTGTGAAAAATAGTTGGTTTTCATTCTTTTCTTTCATTCATTTGGCTGTTGATATCTGGTTCTTCTGTGTCTAATTATTGAAAAGACTATTTTGTCCCAGTTCAGTGGGTTTGGGGGCCTTGTCAAAAATCAGTTGACCATAGATTTGTTGGTCTATTTTTGTAGTTTCAATTCAGTTACATTGGTCAGTGCTTCTGTTTTTGTGCCAGTACCATGCTGGCACACTGTGGCTTTTATAATAGATTTTAAAGTCAAGGAGTGTTAATCCTCTCACTTCATTCTTCTGTTTTAGGATGCTTTTAGCTATTTGGGGTCTCTTTCCCTTCCAGATGAATTTGGTAATTAGCTTTTCCAAGTCTTCAAAGTAGGTTGTTGGAATTCTGATTGGCACTGTTTTGAATCTGTAGATCAATTTGAGTAGAATTGAGATCTTAACTACATTTAACACCACCACCACCACCAAGAATCCCATACTCCTCCCTTATGTCCCTGTCTTACTGACATTTAGCTTTGGTATTTTGCCTTTGTTACAATTAATGGATGCATGCAATGTTACTGTTAACTATAGACCCTAGATTGCACTGATTGTATTTTTTCCATATCCATCCCATTTTCAATACCTTACAGTGTTGACATGCATTTGTTCTCACTCATGTGAAAACTTCTTATATTTTTACATTTAATTAGTACCATTGTCTGCTCTAGGTTGTGCTAAGTTATACAGTCCCAGTTTTATCCTCTATCTTTCCTCCTGGTGTCATACATGCCCTTAGCCTTCCTCATTCAACCATACTCACACTCAGCTTCATTCATAATACTTACAATATTGTGCTTTCTTTTTACCCTTGCTGATAGTCTTCATTTCTACACTCTTCTTCAGTCCTCTCTCTCCTTTCTTTTCCTATCTGCCTGTAGTTCTCCCTGTAGTATTTCTGCAGAACAGGTCCCATGTTCACAAACTCTCAGTGTCTTTTTGCCTGAAAATATTTTAAACGCTCCCTTAATTTTGAAGGACAACTTTGCCAGACATGGGATTGTTGTTTTACTCTTTCAATATCTTTAATATATCATACCACTGCCTTCTTGCCTCCATAGTTTCTGCTGAGAAATCTGTTATATAGTCTTATCGAGCTTCCGGTGTATAGAAAAAACACAGATTCAAGAGGCCTCATAGGAAAGACTGCTTTTTTCTTTCTGCTTTCAGAATTCTCTCTTTGTATTTGTATTTTACCAAATCTGATTAGTATTTGTATTTGTATTTTACAATCTGATTAGTAAGTGTCTTGGAGTAGTTCTGTTCAAATCTATTCTGTTTGGAGTATGCTGTACTTGTTGGATCTGTAATTTTATGTCTTTCATAAGAGTTGGGAAATTTTAGTGATTATTTCCTCTCTTATTCTTTCCAACCCCTTTCCCTTCTCTTCTCCTTCTGGAATACCCATAACACATATATTTGTGCATTTCATGTTGTCATTCAAATTTCCTGAGACCCTGCTTATATTTTTCCAATCTTTTCTCTATCTGTTCTTTCGTTTGTAGGATTTCAGATGTCCTGTCCTCTAGTTCACAAATCCTTTCATCTGTCTCTTCCAATCTGCTGTTTTAAGTCTCCATTGGCTTAATAATAATTCTGTTATGCCTTTCATCCGCATAAATTCTGCAGTTTGTTTTTGTAAGCTTTCAAGTTCTTATATTTGGTCACCCAGTGTTGTCTTTATATCCTTCACCCCTTTTGCCACATTTTCCTTCAACTTGTTGAATTGATTTAGAAGATTTGTTTAAACATCTTTGAATTAGTTGTTTCAACTCCTGTATCCCTTTTGAAGTGTTAGTTTATATCTTTCACTGGGCCATAACTTCTTCCTAGTATGACTCGGCATTTTTTGCTGGTGTCTAGGCATTTGATTTCCTTAACTACTTTATTCTGGAGGTTGTTTTCTGTCTTTTACCTAGGGTTTTCTTGTTGGACAGCTTGTTCTCCTTCTGTTCTTTGACATTCAGGACACCTTGTTCTAGACTCTAGATCAGCTTCTGTTTAACTGATCAGATGCTTTCAGCTGTTGTTTTTCTGGATTTTGCCCTACCAGATAGGGTCTACCCCAATCAGATTTTCCCAGACAAGACAGGCCCAGGGCTTTGAATAAAGATGAAACTAGTATGAAGGTTCCCTGAGGTTGACCCAGCAGGCTGCAGTCTTCCCTCTGAGGCCTCTTGAATCTGTGTTTTTCCTGTCCTGTCCAGCAGGTGGCATGCCTCAGCCCACAGCTTCCCACCAGTGTAAAGTGGTGTGATGCCTTTAATTCTCAGCAGACCCTGTCTTGCCAGTGACATGGTTGATACAGCGGCTGAGGTAGAAGGCAGGTCTAAAATATTTCTATTTTCTAGACCCTTGGGTCTGAATTCTTTACATGAGAGCCACCACTTGTGTTGAGCCCTGCTCCCCACACTCCTTTTTCTTGGGAAAGATATACCTTTTAGGCAATTATCTCCTTCATCTTACTAGTTACTTTAACTCTCAGACATTCCTTAACTCTGCCCCTGCCTGGCACAGTGCTGAAACCTGAGAATACCTGCAGATTAATTTAATGGGCAGCTAAAAATTTTTTTTTAATCCTTTTTAGAGCCATACCCCAGTCCTCTGTGTTCACCAATCAAGAGCTGAAGTTGGTATGTGCCCCTTTTATTGGGGTGTAGCCTTTACCTGGTGTTATTTGCTTGGCAAACCCCAAAAGCCTCTGGTTTTTATTCTTCCATCAGTCCCACCTCCTCTCTGGTCAGAAGAAACCCCCAGGTTCCTTTCATGCTTGCTTCAAGTTTATCTGTGCTTGGAGCTTGTATTCAGCAGCCAGAATTTGTTAATTAATTTTGTAATTGGAGCTTGGTTAAGCTACCTTCCCTTGTTTCTAGTTGGGACTGCTTCTTTTTCCCCACAGGGAAGTAAGTCCAACACAGCCTATTGTGCCAGTGGGGCAGGGGTGCCCACCTCCACGGCTTGGGAAACTTACTGTTCTGCGCTTGATCTCAGCCCTCCCACCTATTCCAGACTGGTGTACAATGTGTATCCAGTCATGGGAGTCCCTCTAGCAGTTGTTCCAAACAGTTCCTGGCTATTAACTAGAGGATGAACTAAATCCTACCCCTCCCTACTCTGCCATCTTGCCCACCTCTTAAGTGTTTTGAAGAATGTAGATTTGAGAATAGTTTACATTCTGGGTTTTTTTTTTCATATTTTGTTCTAATATAAAGTGAACTAGCATCATGCTTTTTAAATTTAACTTGTCATGGCTTTAGAATCCTTTCCTATTCATATGAAACTGGCCTACTACACTTGTCAAAAATTTCAGCACTTAACAACAGAACAGAACTTGCCCTTACGACATTTGAAAGATAATACTTAAGCAAACTGATGGCTTCTGTTTAAACGCTCCCTCTTCAATTATACAGAATTTGCATCGTGCTACCTTTTATTCATTATTTCTTTAAAAGTTTTTATGGAAAGAATATAACGACCAAAAGAATTTGTAGTACATAGAGGAAAAGAATAGGTTAATCATCTATTAACACAAGAGACATGGTCCAAACTGATACTGTTTCCCCCCTAAAAATGATGTTAAGTCCAACCATTCTTTGTGAAGCTTAAAAAAGGGAGCAGGCGTTTATATACTGACAAAACTCTTATTCTGATACTACCAAATTTATCTGTAATGCAATATGGATTAAGTTACAAAAAATAGAAAATACTTTCTTGGCTTTCTACTCATCATCACTTGAAAAGTTCCTCTTCTGTTGGTTTGCCTTCAAGGTAAAAATTAGTCAGCCTGGACAATATAGTGAAAAATTCTTAGAATAAGGATACAAAGATTTGTCTGGAGAGGAATAGTTTGGCACATCTCAAGGAAAAAATTGTTTTATGTGAGAGTTATTGCTTTAAATCTGTAAATCATTAACAGCACTCATTTGTTCTTGTCATTGGAGAACAATATTAAGGCACTTGTTGAAGAATTTGGCATGGGAAGGTTTGCATTGCTTCAGAGAAAGAAAATAGAATACTGCAAAAATAATTTTGTTATAAGGAGCATAAATATTCTTTCATATTCATTTTCTAGCCGATTTCTATTTTATTCATATAATGAGAGCATGTGTTGGGAAAGAATGTATGTTTTTCAAACTGTGGAAACAAGTAAAATGTTGCTGTTCTATATAATGTTTCCTATTAAGTACAGCAGAATGTTATAGAGAAGTTTTTGCAAAATCTCCAGCCTTTCTGCAGAAAATGAGCATATGTTTTCATGTATTTACGTGTGGCCTCTTCTCACTCTTATAGCAAAGCTCTCCTCCTCTCCCCTCCATTTAATTTTCAGTTTAATATCTCAGGTTTCATAGTAGGATTTTATTTTTGAGAATAGAAAAACCTTCCTAGAGCTTCATTATGATGTTTTAAATCTGTCTCCCTTTCTGCAGAGTGTAAGCCCTTATTTGTCTTCATTTAAGACATTATCCTTTCATCTGGAACAATGGTAGGCACTTAGAAATATTTGTTGGTTGAAGGAATTTAAATGATCTCTCTCTCTAGCTCTTTCCATTGTTTCCAATAATTTTATTTCTATTAATTTTGTTTATGTATAATAAATATATTTGTGTCATATTTTTTGTATGCCTAAACTGAGTCATTATCACATCATATCAATACAGTTTTAAAAGTATGTCAAATTTTATTTGATCCTTTTTTGTTTTTTGATGATTTTCACCTATATTGAAATATTAAATACTGATCTCTGAATAGAATACAGTTCTTTGGTTTTGCAGTAGTTTTAGAAATTCCTATTAACTTACGTACAAATACATTAAAAAATAATAGCTTTGTATTCACATTTTTACTTAGTTTCAGCAAACCCCAAGGCTTTTTCAGTATAGCTCTGAAATGGAATATTTTATGTACTTAAGTATATAAATGGCTCTGACACTATTCAAAAAATGCTTAATGGTAAAAAAATTCCACTGGCTTTTAATACCTTAAGAGTTTTATTCCATTTTACTTTCTTTGGTTTGATTTTTTTAGATAATGTATACCATAAATTCATTTACTCTATTTGGTTTAGGTTATCTTTTGTATTCTAAAACAGCAATAAAAGTTATATTCATTCCTTTTTTTTTTTTTTTTTTTGGTTCAATCCTGAGAATTGAGCTTGGACCAGATGGCAGCTAGCCATAGCATTTTCTTCAGCCAAAATTCCTTCTCTGTTTTCCATTTCCTCATTAATGTCATATTCTACTCATGTTCTTTTTTTGTACATTTAAAATTCCTCTAACATTCTTTATAGTATATTGTCTGACGTTTACTTTAGACCACTGAAAGACATGTTGTATAAAAGGACTGGTGGTGGAGTTTCATTAATTTCCTTCCCATGTTTATACTGTTTTCAAGAACCTTTATCTTTTTAAAAACTAAGAGTTGCAACTATCTATAATCTGCATGTTAATCATAAACAGAATCAGATTCAGATTCCCCCAGTTCCAAACACTGTGCTGGTGCTAGGTCCAACTGTTGAGATTTCTATAATGTGTTGTATGATTTTTCTAACCTTAACAGGAAGCTAATAATTATAATAAAAACTTAAATAACTAACATTTATTCAACACTTAACTCTGGGCCCAACACTGTGTACTTTATATAGATAATTAGATAAATTATGTAATACTTAACAATTTTATAAGGGTAGACATTATTAATATTTGTATTTATACAGAAGAAACTGACGCTGGGCAAATTAAGGAACTTGCTGTAAAGATAGGCATTATAATATTTCACTTATAGTTCAAAGAAAGCATTATATAATTACATTAGTATTTGGAGAATCTGTATTTGGATTAAAATTTTGAGTTCAGTCTTTCCTATAATTACTTGTTTTACAATTTAATTTAGTAAGTATACAACTGATAAAATTGAAAACTGGGCTTATTTCTAGGTAGCTTTTTTGAGGAGAAGGGTTGGTATGGAATGTAAGTGGAGTCATTATTTTCTTACTAGGTTATCTTTCACAGATACTAAAATTAAAAGACTATAGAATTGTTACAGTACAATCATCTTTAATTTACTATTAAGGTTAATCTAAGTATATATATGAATTGTATTATAAGTGAAAACATTTATAAGTAAATTTAAAATATTTTCATGATTGCAGAAGATTTTACAGTGCTGTTATAGTATTACCAGTAACAATTCTAAAACATATAATGATAGAAGAATTAGCACTCTTATGTCATGACTCATGGAGACAAGTGAACATTAGACTGAAAATTTGATATTTCTACTGTACCAGACTTTGAACCTTGAGGATATGTTTATTCTTAGAAAGCCACTTAATTTCAAGGTGATGCCTAATTTGGGCATCATCCAAAATTCTTAAGTTTTAAAAATCTCCTTCATAGAGGCCAAGTGTCCTAGGCAATAAAGGGTCTAAATCCTTTTTACAATAAGCTTTATCACATGTATGAAAAATAAATTAATATAAAGAATCCTTCTGTTGAGTAACTCCAATGTTATAGCTCAGTCTTACTTAAAGTGAGGCAACCACATCTTAATTCATAGGTGGCCTGCAAAGTAACTAGCTATTGGACCTTACCTAATATACTCTTGACCTAATCTCTCACAAAACTCTCATTAGGCTACAACTGTTGTTACCTTAAATTTTTTTTTTAATTTCTTATGACCTAGCTACTTAACTACCTAATGCAGCTATGTTAGGCTTGCAGTGGACTATCATGGATGAATAAAGTTTTATGTTTGAAAATCTGAATATTGTGTAACACAAGTATTGAGTACTTATTCTGTGCAAGGCACCATGCTTGTGGTGATAATATTGATAGCTGAATTCTAATGAGTACTTATTAGTGTCAGGCATTACTCTAAATGCTTTGCATGTATTATCCCATTTGATCTTCACAATAAACATATGAGCTAAGTACTGTTACTGTCCCCATTTTATAAGACAAAGAAACTGAGACAAGAGTATGAAAGTTGCCCAAGATAACACAGCTAGCTGGTAAATAAAGCTGATCACAACCCAGGCAGTTCTGACTTTACAGCCTACATTCAGCCATCATATATTACTTACTCATATTCCCTATTCTCATGAACACAGTTCCCCAAGTTATTTTTAATCTCTCCAGGAACTCCAGAGTAGAGATAAATCAGCTCTATGAAGGAGAGCAGATTGTACCCAGTGGCAGAGTAGTTTAGCATTCTACCCAGTTTTCTGATTTGTATGTTGACTTCACATTATTCTAGTTTTAAGAATATTTCTGCCCTGTGAAAATTCTGTAAGACTCATCTTTGCTAGGGTTTTGGATATTTAACTGTAGTTCTGTCAATAAATGAAATTCCCTGTGAAGTTTTATTCCGTTAGGATTTGCTGTAACAATTAGGTGACTGATTCCTCCCATAAATCTTAACAGCAGACTTTTTACCTCAGAGTAGGAGGATACTTCAAAACCATTGTAAGATGACCATAGGATAAAACCAAGAATAAAGCTGTTATGTTTTTTTGGTATTCCCTTAACTACTTTCACCAGAAGTTTTACTTTGAGATATGGCAGGTGAAAAAACATTAGTCATATAGGGCTTGAGTATTCAAATTTTTATCCCCATAGCAATCCACTCTTATGGACAGTTCGCCTCATACCGTTTAGTTTTTACTGGATTTTCTTTCTCCTTGAGCAAAAGTCCCAAGAGATTTCCTCAAACATTTGAGCTTCACAAATAAGGGAAAGTCATCTCTAAGAATGAACACGTTACTGGAAGAAAATTGTTATAGAAGGTTCCAATAAAGTTGTTGATTGCAAAGATGAGTTAAAGACAATTATGAGGCAAAGCATTAATCACATACACTGTAAAATGTAATTAGCAATTTGGACTTGCCAGATTCCCATGGGTTCTGCTTTTCAGCTGTTGAATGTCAGTATTGGAAAAACATTTGATAATTCTTGAAGTTGTTTTAATCTCACCTCTAAGTAAACAGTAATAGTGGTAAAGTCGTCAGAGCCTTCTGTCTTGAATAGAAGACAGGTTTTTTTTCCTTTCAAGTAATGAAGAGCAGTAAATTAGGGGGAAAAAGTATGATTCAGATATATAAAAATCATTGACTCACTAAATATTCTCCTTCTTTGTAATAGTATTTTGCTGATTTTATGACTTACATAAAATGCATTACAGGAAATTTTATGTTCAACATACCATATGAAGAAAATCACATGTATGTTCCTGTTTTTATAATTGACCCATTCAAATAATGTGTCATTATTTGTGTATTTTTTTAATTTTTAAAATTGATTTGTTTAATACTTTTCTTTGGGGAAATCAGCATAGAATATATATTGTCAGGAATTCGGATTTAATAATTCCATGTGAAAGGTGTACATTCTATTTGAAAAGCTTTTATTCAGTGCAAAACATATTTTCTATTGGTAAAACTAGAGATTTATCTCCAATTTCCTGTCTATTTTTATAAATAAAATGCATTACTTAATTGAAATCTTAAAATTATTTTTCCATGGAAATTAGGCAATCTTACAAAATTTTTAAATAAGTTGTTAAGTATTTTGAACGTGCATTCAATTTTGATTTAAAATAAAGCTGATTTGTTTACATTGTGACAAATATTTACATTTTAGAAAACAAATTTTTGTATTTAGTCTATATAATTTTTAATTATGGATACAAATAGTCTGCTATATATTGAAGGAAGATGGAACTTAATTCATAGATCCCCTTTTACAGTTATAGTAAAATTCATTTTTAAAACTATATCCATAGAAGTCAATTGTACAAAATAATGTACATGTAACATTTACATTTTTAGCAACTGGAAAATGCGGAATTCTGTCATTTAATTTGGAGACTGTCTTCAGTCAATAGGTTTGATCATCATCTGAACTGCTCTCAAGGAATATGAGCCACCTCTGTATTCGGCCCAGAAAATTCCATCTTGGTATTTGCTTCTGTAATGGCCTCCTCTGTACCATACTCCATTTAGGTTAGAATGTGCACAAGCATTGTACCACCAGCCTCCTTTATGAAAGTGGGCGCAGTTTCCTTTGAGGGAAAAAAAACAGATGCCAAAGTATAAGTTTATCTAAGTTCATCTCTGCAACATCAAAAACTTTATTCTACTTCTGGAACAGTCTTACCAGAACTTCTCTTCCTGATTTCTTCATTTATTCTGTTGCTGCTACTTACATATCAGCTACTTACAAGACCCCTTGAATTGCCTTTTTTTTTTTTACCTTGTCATTTACTTGGTTAATATGTGTTTTCTTTAAAAAATGGATTAAATTTTCAAGGTAGCAAGAAAAATAAAATGCAAGCAGTGTTTGTATGTGGGAGAGATTTGTATGGAAAGATAGAGTTGCTAAGGAAGAGGATAAAGTTTGAGGAAAATTGAATTCTCAAAATAACAAAAAATAATAGAGAATAAAAATAGCACTACCCCCAGTGCTTGCCCATGTTAAAAAAAAAAAGATACTGCTGAACAGAAAATAAATCAGTATGGGGATAGATGTCTCTTTATCAGGGCTAGAAACCTAGATTAAAAAACAAAAGTATATGAAAACTGCATAAAATTTTTTATGTGGATAGCCTAAAAGATTCTTTCTGAAGAAAATGTTAATTAAATCAGTCCTTTTTGTTGTTGTTTTGGTTTGTTTGTTTTTGGTTTGGTTTTTTTCTTTTTTTTTTTTTTGCTGTTCCTATGCCCCATACTGCAGTCGTTTCCTTCTAAGAAATGTTCTTAGCCCATATGTCTTAAGTTGCTTGCCTCCCTCGCTCCTTTCAGGTCCTTATTCAGATGTTACCTTCTCTTTGTAGCCCTTCCTGGCTGCTCTAGCATCCACCTCACCCAATGTTGCTCATCATTTTCTGTTCTTTTACTCAGGGTTATTTTTCTTGGAGTTTCTATCACCTCTTGACCAATCATTTTATCTCCTTCTCTTAAGAGTGTAAGCTCCAAAAGGGCAGGAACTGTGTTTGCTGTTGTTATCTGTCCCCAGCACCTCCACAGTGCCTGCCACATGGTAGGTGTTCAGTTAGTATTTGTTATGAATTTTAGGGTGTTCAGTGTTTTATTTCTAAACGTATGTTTTCTTTTTTTGTTTTTGTTTTTGTTTTTGCTTTTGCTTTCTTCTTTCCCCCAAGTTAGAACAACAGAACCTTTTCTTGACACAGTTCTCACAGTTCTCACTTCAGGATTACCTTTTGAAGAGATCCTAAAGCTATTCTGTTCAGCAGGTCAAATTCCCTTTGACTGGATCCTGGCCTTTCTGAAAAGATTTATTAGTAGCACATAACAGGATTTTATTATTATGTAGAAGGTTATGATTCTACAAAGAATACAGATCAGTTAGTTTTTTCTCACTTACCTGCATACATATCTTTATCTCTGTCCAGCGTTGTGAATTGTTTACCATTATGCCACATCAAAGAATCCCCTGCGTTTCCCTGATAAGTTCCCAAGCGCAGTCTATAGTATTCACTTTCAGGTTCCAGACGAAAGCTGCTATATTCTGCATAGACTTTTTTATCACTCCAGTCTTCTAATTCAATTAGCAATTTATAATTATCTTGATTGCTAAGCATATAGATATTTTCCAGTCCAAGCCAGTATTCTCCATCAATGTTTCCAAAACCTTTCTATTAATAAATAAAGAGCATGAGTGAGTAAATAAATGTAGAGCATTTTTACAGATAAATTTTAAACAGTAGACAGCATAGATTATTGGCCATTTAAGTGGTTATGTAAATTTCCATTTTAGTAATCACCTAATCTTGCTAAGCCCTACATTGTCATTTTGTTTTGTTTTCTCCTAATATGTCAGTGTTTATTTACACAGTTAACTTCAAAACCCACGAATAAGTCAAACCAGAACAGAATGAAATTCATACATAGCTACTGAAAATATTAATCCTTAAAAAGAGTTCCTGGTTTCTTGCATATAAAGAGCCAAAATATTTTTGCCTAAAAGTATATGGATACCATCCCCACCACAGTCAAACAAAAAGAATATCTAGCAGATTATGATAATCATTCAATAAAAACAATAGACTCTTAAGACAGTTTCTCTTCTTTAGCTCTATTAGAAGTAAGGTTAGTAAATTTAAGAAAATAAAATAGTAATTTTCAAACTTCTGCCTTTGAAAAATCTTATTTCAAAAAATAAATATTTAGCCTATTGCAATAAGCATATTACAATGCAGATATACAGCAAAATATAATATTTGGTAAACCAGATCTTAACACTCTCTAAATGTATCTTCAAGAAGGATCTCTTGGAAGGACCACTCCCCTTGTTTGTGTAGTGACTTACTATTTAGAAATTTATATACCTTCTGATATGGGTATACTAATGTCCCATTTTTAGTTGCCAATAAAATTTCACCTAAGAGTGAATAATCATATGTTACTTTACAGTTTTGAATGGGTAATTAACCATCTAGAAAATATAGATTAGAGTAACCCAAGCATTGGTTAAGCTAATAGAAACATTGGCTAAAATAGATTGCTTATGTGGTCTTTTAAATGTGACTTTAATAATGAATAAGATTTTATTTGCTTAATTTTGTCTTTCCCATCTGCCATCCTTACACGGAAGTTATATACCATTCATAAAACTAACAGGATGAACATCAAATTTAGTAAAGCTCAGTTCTTGATGTTCACAAAATTGTTTGCTACATTATTTTAGTTTTATATGAAAAACAGGTGTACCATCACCTCTGAACAGCACCAGTATCTAGTGTCATAAACTTAAAACAGAGTGGCATGAGTATCAATGATAGTCAAAGAAAGGGGGCATTTTTTTTTTTTAATTTGCATATGGGCAGGAGGCACCAGGGATCGAACTCCAGACCTCCAGCACGGCAGGTCGGAGCTCTGCCTGCTGAGCCACGGCAGCCGCCCGGGGGCATTTTTTTTTTTGAAGGCCTGTACTTTATATTACTGCTTAAGTATACTTGATGGTAGAACAAATACAGTCATAAATTAAAAAGCAGTGTAGTTTTGTAAAGTATATGTTTGGTCTTTCAAAAACTGAAAGGGAGCATTTTAAAGTACCATCTTCAATTTCCTTTTTATATTTTAATTTTGACTTTAAAACAAAAGATGAGAATCATCTTTTTATGCAAATATAGATAATGAAAACTATATGGATAGTTATTTTTTAACTCTGTATCTTAATTGCACAGAATGACCACTACTGTGAGACTTGCTTTGTTCCACCTCCCTCAAGATTGAATCACTGATTTACCTTATAATTTTCCCAATTTCTGAAGAAGTTGACAGAACCGTCTTTTCTTTTCTGAATAACAGTCCAACCCCCAGGGTCCAAACTGTTATCACACCATAACTGCATTGGTCCGTTGCTGTTTTCAACTTTAATCATATAAATCCCACTGGCTGAATGCCCAGCTTCTTTTGCTTGTTGACAGTCTTTGAATGGTCCTGTAGTTTAAATATCATTGATTACCAAGAAGCTTTTCATGAGCCATATTAAAACAGCTTTTAATCAAGATTCCTAAGTTTGTGTATTTCTTTAGTTGCCAGTTTTTATTTATTGTATAGACAACACTATAGATATTAAAGAAACTGGAAAAAAAAGATTACCCAGTTCTACTACCTAGAATATTAACTTGTTTCAGTTTCCACTGTTCTTTCAATTCTATATGTATGCATTTTTATATTGTTAAAATCATAACACACATAGAAAATTGGATTCGTCTTTTTATTGTAACAGACTTTTCCATGAGTCTATAGTCACCATTCTTGGACTTAAAATGGCTGTATAATATTTCATGCAGTTGACATTATCAATGTATATTCCTCTATCATTGAAAATTGTGGTTTTGTCTGATTTTTGCTATTATAAATAACATTATACAATGTATCTTCATTTTTTAAATATGTTTACTTGTAAAAATGTTGGTGGATTAGCTTCCTGGATCTGGATCAAGGAGATATGAAAACATTTTCAGCTCATTATGGTGCCCAATTTATAGTTTCCGAAATCTAATTTCACCTTGACGTACTCAGAGAAAATGGGATACTAAGGTCAAATTAGAAATGCCAAATATTGTATTTCCCACTTGGAAGCTCACACTGTATATTTACATATTAAAGACTGAGGCACCCTGAGGTAAAAAAAAACAAGAGTTTCCTAATCTTGAGAACCATTGAAACTTTCACCTCATAAAACACTTATTCACAGTCCATAAATACATTTTGGAAAATATTGGCCTAAGCGTCTTTCTAAAGAATTGCATCAGTTTATATTACTGATAATAGTTTTCTTCCTTAATCTGCATAATGAACCTGGGATGCTTTACAGATGAATGGAACAGTTCACTAACTAGTCCAAAGCCATGTATCTTAGAAAGTGGTAATCTAGATTTAAATCCACCTCTTTCTAACCCTAGAGGTCCATGCCTGGAATTGCTATGCTACATTTGTCCCCATGTTATTTCATAGTTTTATGTATTCTCACCCTATTTTTTTAACCCACTAATAAGTTCTTCCAAAACATTTTGGAAAATAATTTGTACAGTGTATGACTCTTGAACTTGAGATTTTTCCACTTTTGGGCTTAAAGAAAGATCAGCTTCTAGTTTTACTGAATATTCCTGTTTTGCCCTTCTCTGGTATTTGGAGCCATTGTTTTTTATAAGCATCCAAAAAACATTAAGTGATTCAGAAATAAGGATTACCCTAAAGATCTATTAAAACAAAAAAAGTATAGAGATTCCAGTTGTCAACATTTATATTTTACTAAAAATTCTAAAATCTTGATGTGTGTAGTTTTTAGAAATTACATGAAAATGGAGTTTAGTCAAGTAAAGGTCTTAGGAGGAAATCTTTACTATAATGATAATAAGGATTGTTGAAATTTTGAGAAATGTGTTGTCTGTGTGCCAAAGATATAGAGGGTCCCTTTGGGGGCCTTATTGAGAAAGAGTTCATTTCATTAAATATTTAGAAAACATACCACTAGAAGGGGTTCTTAGGGACTATGCACTCTTCCTTCTAGATTGCCTTGAAGACAAAGACTATTTTGTTTTGTTTTTTTTCTTCTGATCCCATGTCATCAGTATCTTAACTATAAAAAATTAGTATCAATGTAGAATGGCTCATCAGTATGATCAAAGGTATAGAGAGTGAAGAAGCCAGCCAGATTGCTGAGGTAAAAATTCCCATTGAGAAAGAATTGAAAAGATGGACCGTGTAACCAGGGACCTTGAGTCCCTATCAGTTTGGTGAGATAAATAGGTTCTTTTGTGTTTGTTTCTCTGCTTCTCATGTGTGGGGTTTTTTTCCCACTTTATAGAGGTATAATTGATTTCTGGTACACTGCACATATTTAAGTTATACAATTTGATGGGTTTTGACATATGTAAACTTATATATATGTATGAGTTTCAGTGTATATATGTATGTATACATTATTACAATTTTGTATATGTTCAACATATACAACATATTCAACAAAATGAATGTGTTGATCGCCACCAAAAGTATTCTTGTTTTTCTTTGTAATCTATCCTTCCCACTACCTACCCTCATGTCCAGGCAACCACTAATATGCTTTATGTCATTGTAGATTAGTTTGCATTTTCTAGAATTTTATATGAATAAAATCATGAGATGTTCCTTTTTTTTTAATCTGGCTTGTTTCACTCAGCACCTTTGTTTTGAGATTAGTCTGTGGTGTTGCATGTATCAGTTCTTAGATTTATCTGCATTAAGGTCTAAATAGTTTATTTTGATTACTGAATAGTATTTCATTGTATAGAAATACCACAATTTGTTTATTCATTCACCTGTTGATAAGCATTTAAGTTATTTCCAGTTTTACATTATTACAAATAAAGCTGGTATAAACCTCCATGTACATGTCTTGGTATGGACATTTGCTCTCTCTTTTCTAAACACCTAGGAGTGTAATGGTTGGGTCATAGGGTAGATAAATGTTTAATAAGAGCTTCCAGACTATTTTCTAAAGTGGTCGTACCATTGTACATTCCCCCCAGCAGCATTTAAGAGATGCTGTTCCTCCATACCATTGACGACACTCGATGCAGTTTCAGCCTTTTTAATTTTAGCTATTCCGTTGAGTTTGTGGGAGTAATTCATTGTGGTTTTAATTTGTACTTCCCTGAACACTGCTGTTGTATTAATTTTCTAGCACTGTGGTGACAAGTTACCACAATCCCTGATGACTTAAAACGATGGAAATTTATTCTTTCACAGTTCTGCAAGCCAGAAATCTGAAATGAAGATATCAGTATGGCTGTTTTTCCTCCATAGAATCTTTGAAAGAATTCTTCTTGCCTCTTCCAGCTTCTGGTTGCTCCGTCTTGTGACTACATAACTTCAATCTTAACATCTTTCTCCTTTGTGTCTGTATCTTCTCCTCTTTTGTCTCTAATAAGGATTTTTGTCATTGGATTTAAGGGCCACCTAGATAATTCAGAATGATCTTGTTTCAGGATATTTAACTTGAATTACATCCACAAAGGCCCTTTTTACCTTTTTTCCAAAAAGGTCACATTCACAGATTCTGGACGATAGTTATTATTGTATAAATTCTTTAGGATATTCTGTATAGACAATCATGTATGTCATTTGTAAATGAAAACAATTTTACTTTTTCTTTTCCTAGTCTTGATACCTTTTATTTCTTTTCTTGCTTTTTTGCATTGTTTGGGACTGTCAGTACATTTGAATTGAACTAACGTAAGCAGTCATCCTTGCTTTCTTCCTGATCTTAAGGGGAAGCATCAGTCTTTCTTCATTAAGTTGTTAGCTGTAGTTTTTCAAAAATACACATTATTAAATGGAGGAAGCTCCTTTCTGTTTCTAGTTTGCTGAGAATTTTTGTCATAAATGGATTTGGGATTTTGTCAAAAGCTTTTTCTGTGTCTGCTGATGTGATTCTGTGGTTTTTTTTTTTTTTTTCATTTGTTAATGTGGTGAATTAAATTGATTTTATTTTGAATGTTAAACCTATCCTGTATCCCTGGAATAAACCCAACTTGGTCATGGTGTATTATCCTTTTTACATATTGCTAGATTAAATTTGCTAAAATTTTTAGACTTAATGCTTCTGTGTTCATGAGGATATTGGATAGTCTGCAGAAGTCCATAAATAGATTCTTAAACAGGGAAGAGGAGTATGATAAAAATAAAGTTTTGAGCTTGTCAGACCGGCCATAAAATAAATCATGTTCTGTTTAAATTCAACATCAATTATCATTTTTCTATGTCAGTTATTGAATTTTAAATGACAAAGTATTCAGAGCCTTTAGCATAATACTTAAAGTAGTGACCATCAGTAACGGTTGGTTACCTTCTTTTCTCTGTCATTGCTGATCTTGACACATAGTAGTAACTAGGGAATATATGTTTTTATGTTTTTTTACTTAGTAAATATAGTTAATCAAAGATGAATGTATAGCCATTTCTGCTGTAATGAAAGAATGTATTCCCTTGAAAATCTCATATTTTATATCAAAATCAGGCACTAAAAATAGCAGCTGCTTTTTTCTTTTTTTTTACATGGGCAGGCACCAGGAATCGAACCCAGGTCCTCTGGCATGGCAGGCAAGCATTCTTGCCTGCTGAGCCACCATGGCCCAATAGCAGCTGCTTTTAACTGTCAGCATACTTGGTGTTTAGCTGCCATTAGTTGTGGCACAAAACATTAATATGATTGGAAAAGTTCCATATGCACCAATATGACCTCTTTGTTTTACTTAAATCATTCCCGTTCACATATGAGCTACTTCCCTTCACAAAAACATGCACTATAATCAAGTCAAAGAAGGATGTAGAGGCTGTATTTCAAATAGAGTGAATTTTGCAGAAATTTAATTTCATATGTGGGAATGAGATGGAAGGAGAAGTATGACTCCCAGGTCCACACTTAGATAATTTTGTGTAATACATGGTAATATACTCATTTGTTTACTTGTAGAGCTCCCCTTGGCAAGGACTGTATCTTTTGGTTGTGATTCTATAGTTTGAGCCCACATAGGCACTCAGATATTTGCTGAACAAAATGAGTCTTGGTCTCCACAGTAGCTTCCAGGATTTCCTCCTTTCTGTATTTTTTCTTTCAAGAAATATCTTTTTCTATATCTACTATGGGCTAGAAACAGTTTTGGGCTCAAGAGATAAAGAAACACAACCTAACGTTCAGGTGGGAGGTGGAGGAGTGGCAACTAAAGAGATAATTTCACCCTACTATTCCAAGTGCTTTGATGAAGAAGTTATACAGGGCACATGGGGACACAGGGGAAATGGCTAGCCAAGATTTGTGGGGAAATTCGAGGGAACCATTTTGGAAAAAGCTTCAGAGCCCACACAGCTGGAGACCTTTGGAGATGCAGAAAATAAACGCCTCCAGGGAAGCTGTTTGAAACAAGAAGCCAAAGACCCCAGCAGATGCCAGTCACGTGCCTTCCCAGCTGGCTCAGGTTTCAGACCCATCAATCTTTCTCGAGTCAAGGTATCTTTCCCTGGATGCCTTAGTTTGGACATTTTTTATAGCCCTAGAACTGTAACCGTGCAATTGGATAAACTGAATAAATTCCCTTTATAAAAGCCAAAAAAAAAAAAAAAACGGATTCGTGGGGAAGAGATGGACAGTCAGAGTCTCCCTACATCTGAACTGAGTTTTGAAGGTCAAGTAGAAGTTAGGCTAGTGTGAATAGGGGATCTAATCAAGGCCACAAGTACACATGCAGAGATAGAGAGACAGAAGAGTGCTTTGGTGTTTTAAGGAGTTACAAGTTAAACATTTGAGATGTACGTGATTACAGGTAGTACTTGGAGCTCCTAAGGTATTTGGTAGAGTTGGAGCTCTGATTGCTTTAGTTTGAAAGTGTAATCATCAGATTTAGCCAGATTTTTTCTAAGTTGTCACTTCCAAGGTAGTCAAGGATATCTGAGGAGCACTGCTCTTATTTTAAAATCCATTCATATGGAAGTTAATGTATACATGAAGTGGTTTTGTTGCAGTACACAATGTATTTCTCTCTTTTCATAAATTTGCTTACACCTTGAACGTAAATGTTTGTCATGCACTCATTTCAGTATAGTTTTGACAATTTACATTTTGTATTTAACTATATATTAAAAAGTTAGGCCTTCATTAGGTTATTTGAGTTGCTTTCAGATATTCAGAAATGTTGTTTTGAATGTTGATAGAATATTTGCAAAATATCATTTGTCCACAGAGCTAGTCCCTTTTCTGCTATCTAAATAGGCAATCAGATGTTAAAACAAATTGGAGAGTTCAGGGTTTCCTGAATCAGGCTTTGATTTGCTAAAACCTTAATTTATGCAAATTTAAGGTTAACTTCAACTTGAATTTTCAACCCTTTTTTTAAAATAGTGATGCTCATATTTACAATTCAGATACCTGTTAGACTTAATTGATATAAAGTCTTAGAAAGTTGAAATCTCTTTATAAAAGATATGGATAAAACTAAGTGTTTTCAGTTACTTTTTTCTCCTCAGTAAAGACAATAAAAACTAGAATTTAATCTTATGTAGATTTATTTTTATAAATATATCATTAACCTGTCTTAGCTCAGAACATACAACATTGATTTTGGCAGAAATATTTTCATTGTTTCTTGCATATCTTTCTTTCTTTTTGATCTAGCATTAGATTACAAATCACCCTTTGTAAATACTGCTTTCTCTGTACCATAAAGAATATTGCCTAGTAAGAATTCCTGTACAGCTTAGTAGAAGATTACCACCTTCATTTATGAGAGGTCAGATTTAACTGGGCTGTTTACATATAATCAGAAAAAAAAATAATTGATGTGATTCAGGAATTTTTCATAATGGCTCAAAGGTACTCTAGACAAGCAACAACTTTATCTTAAGGTAAGGATTTTATTAACTTTTTTCTGGCATTGAACAGTCTTGAAATAGTCTTCATCATCTTCCATGATACACAACTAGAATCTTCTCCAAGCAAGAAACTGGAATTATGTGCATTGAATTTTTTTATACATATTAATTTAAAGATTCCATTGAAACCAGTGCCATCTAAAAAAAATTACTCATCGGAAACATCATAATTTCAAGAATGTAGATATTTGTGTTGTTTGCACACTAAAAAGCACATTTTTAGTTTCTAATGACTATGCTTTCTAAGTGTTACTTTTTAAGCTTCCCTTTCATGTCCCCACATTCTGTATCTATTATGGCAAGGCACATAGGGAAGTACACAGATAAATGGTATAATTAATGATGGCCATTCACAATGCACTTTACATGCTTCACCTTGTCTAATCATAACAACAACCTCTTTTACAAAAGAGGCAACTAGGCCTCAGAAAAACACTGCCAGAATCCAGGTTTCCGTATTTCAGATCTGTGCTCTAGCACACTGTGAAGAAACTTTCTCAACTCCATTCACTTACAGGAATGAACTTGTTTTTATAAATATACTGTTTGTAAAAGAGTAATATTTCCTTTTATAAAAGAGTAATCTATAGTGCAGCCAATGAATAATAACATTAACCGTTAAGAAGTTTATTGATGGTAAATTGCCAGGTATGCAGGTATGTTTCCAGACATTTTGTTTTTAAGGTAGAGAGGAGGCAGTGTTTGGGAGATAACTTATTTTAAGTTATCTAGCAAACTTATTTTGTTATTTGCTGTGTGTCCATTTTCATTCTTTTAAGGTACATTTTTCTCATAACTATTGTTAAAATATAAAATTACCTGTCACTAAAGCAACTGTTTAAATAGTACAAATTATGTATTTTCACATTAAGGGAATTTATATTGGCCATATACCCACAGGTAGAGTACAGTAGTATGGCCTTCTTGGTGCTAGTAGCATACCTAAGTACAGCTATGGCAATTCATCTTTGCCCATCTGAGCAAGTACCCAAACAGCTTTAGACATTTTTACCAGACCCACAAAAGAAAAATATGAGTAAAAATTTTAGCCTATCATATAAAGGAAAGAACCAAGCCTATTTAACATTACTTATAGTAATTAAGATTTGGTAAGAATCACAGACTATTAGAACTAGAATGAGATATTAGAATCATCCATTCCAGCCAGGTCTGTCATGTTAAAAATGAGAAAACAGAGGCAAACAGGCATAACTTATGCCAGATCACATGCATACATAATGGTGGAACCAAGTTTTCTATTTCTTGGTTCTGTGCCCCTAGTGTACTAATGAGTATTCTTATGGTGTAGCCAATCATGTCTTTGAATTTAAGAGTCCAACATTTATAAAATGAAATACAGTAAGCAAAAAGTTAATATTTACAACAAATAAATAATGAATAATAGAAAAAATTCCTAATTTTACATTAAGGATTGGCTTATTAGGGATGTAGACACCATTGTTTCATTAAAGTAAAAGTGTGTTTAAGGGGACTTTTAATATGCTAAATACCCTTAGTGGGTGATTTATTTCTGTAACATTAGATTTTTCTTGTTATAAAGCTCAATATATAATAAAAGTTAGAATTAATATGTCTTGTTTCCTATAAACATTTTTTTCATTAGTCTGTGTATGAATATGTGAATTATTTCTTCTAGAGTTGTTGATATTCAGGACTCACATACTGTTAATTGTATACTCCAAAAGTTTAAAATAAAATTCTACATTCCTCAACCATATTTACTTAGGGATTATATATACAAACTATTGTACTGATAAATCATATTCATTTTCTTCAACAAAACTTACACCAAAACAGATTTTTTTAAGGATATAAAAAATAAATACAAGACCTAATATTTTCTTTTTATACCTAATGGATCAGTTTATACCCATCTTTCCTTTGGGAATTAAGAGATGTGAGGATATTAATAATGATAATCATTTATCTAATCTAATGGTACTATGAATTGTTGATACTGAGAACAATATAAAATGAATCCACTACTATGTAGTCTGTTAAAGTACTTTTATGAAGGTCTTTGGAGTAACAAAGGTCTCTTATAAAAATGTAATATCAAAGCAACTAATATTTATTTAGCATATGCAAAACAGATACAATAACCATCTGCCAGCAGCTAATAATCTAGTTGGAAGGTATTTTATTTATATATGTGTGTAAATACCATATGTACATGTAAAAATAACTTAATTCAGCACAGAATATAAGAAATGCTGTATATGTATTACAGAGAGTAGAGGTATTCCTATAGAGAGTAGAGATGTTCATGGAGAGAAGCAACCACTTTAAGCTGGAGGGAGTCAACAAGGACTTCAAGGCGGAGCTCCAGTTTTGTCGGAGTCTTATAATTTGAACAGGCAGAAAGCACAGGAAATGTTTAGAAGACAGTAAGTAGATTCATTTTATCAGAGCAGATGGTTTTTGTGAAGGATATGAGTGGGGAAAAAAAACAGAGAAGTAGGCTTGATTCTTTTGAAGAGGACATTATTCATTTTCCAGGCTAAGTAATTTGGACTTTTCTGTTTGTATTGAGTGACTACTGAGCAGAAGTATGATATAGTCAAAGTGGTAGTTTAAGAAGATAAAACTATTGGCAATATAGAGTGTATTTGGATGAAGAGAGAAACCGGAGTCAGAGAGACCATTTAGCAGGTTGTTATACAAGTCTTAGTAAGAACTAACATTTGAGCACTAACTGTGTAAGTTATGTTATCCTCGTTTTACAGGTGAGAAAACTGAGGCATAGAGTAGATTTTCCAAGATTACACAGCTAGTAACCCAGGAAGTCATCCTTTAGTTGCTGCCACAAATAATTTAGATGTAGGTTGGAGTTCTGGCCATAAGTAGAAATGAGGGGCTCATACATGAGAGCCTGAAAAGGAAGATGGATAGACTTCATTTAACTAGATGTATGGGGCGAGAAGGAAGTGTTAAAGATGAACCTAGCCAATATGGAAGTGAGAAGTAGCATAAATCAAAATAGAGAAATCAAAAAGGGATATTAACCCTCTGATCCATCGATCACAGGAGGCAGATATGAAAGCAAATAACTTGGCACAATATGATATAGAAGATAAACATTCAAGGTATAGTCAGCAGTTTAGGGAAAGAGCCCTTAGGGTATGTTTCTTTGAATCTGGAAAGACATAGCATTAAAGATACTGTCTGAGTTAAGCCTTAAAATCTGCTAGGTAAACAGATAGGTTGAAAGAAAGCATTTCAGTAGAGGAAACAGAAAGTAAGATAATGGGAGAATATCCAGATGCAAACTTCCAGCTCAGCAGTGGAAGGATACAAGCCTTCTAGCCTCTGAAACCATGAGCTAATAAATTCCTGTTGTTAAACCAACATATTGTAAACTAAAACAGATCTCTTTTCCACTTAAGACTGAGCGCCAGAGAGCATAGGTTTAGTATAGATATTCTAAAGATGAGAAAAAAAGGAACCCAGGACCTTATTAGGTTTAATCTCAGTACCAGAAGTAGATGAATTCATCTGCAGAAAGTGGATATAAGGAGAAGTGTAATGATGGGCATAAGGACAGTGAAAATGTCATTTTAAATGTTCCTTTTGAAGAGGAGAATAGTAAGAGCAGCAGGGGGTAAGTGAACAGATTGTCGCACAGCAGTAAGGGCCTAGCTTAAGGCAGATAGATGGTTAGCGAGCAGTACCCCATAGATTAGGAGTGGATCATGGGCTCCTATTTCAGTGATAGTAACTTAGATTTTAGGAATTTGAGTGGAAGACTACTTTTCTCACAGAATATGCTCAGTCTTTATAAACTAGAACCGTAGAGCTAGGAGACAATATTTAAGTTCAGTTCTTAAATGATATTAGTAAAAAACAAAAGTAGGAACATTAATGTGTATGTATAATAACATCACAAAAATGAAAAGTAAGAATTTGTTATGACAAACATAAAAACCTCATACTTCCATTTTTAACAGCAAGGGGTAACTTACCTTCATTGATGAAAGTTACTGGTGGTATCTTGAAAGGGCTCTTGGTCGGAGAAGTTACCAGGTCAGGTAGTGGCATTAAATCTCTGGGAAAACCTGGATCCCTCTGTATCTCATTACCTCCCAGTAGGCCAGGAGTGTACTGGTGGCTGTTAGGGATATGTTGTGGCACAACCTGGACAAGAGGAGGAGACACATGGGTGTCTTGTCGGGAAAATATCCTCAAGCACTGCTCCTCCAACAGATTGATCATCACAGACTGGTTATTGACAAGATGAGTCAAGGAAGCGTATTTCACCTCTAGTTCCCGGTACCTTGTTGCTATCTTCAACATTTCTGTGGTGAGGTTGAGGATTTTATTTTCCAACTGGGAAAGCTCAAGTGAATTATCCCTCTTACGTATGATCTCATGCAATAGTTGCATATAGAGTTGAGTGACACGAGAGTTCATGTTACGGCTTTCTTTTCTCAGCAGCTTTACCTCATTCACAATATTTCCATCCACATCCACCACCAATTGTAGGACATCTATCTCCCTCTTCTGCCTGGAGAGAACATCCTTCAGATTTTCAAGGTCCATCCTGGTGATCATGTCTTTAATGGTACCTGCATCTTGCCGTTTGGTGTTGACACAAATCGGCCCTTTTAGTTTTTGCTCAGGTACCAGAAATGTGTATGCACATTTCTTTACTTCCTCTTTGCCATCTGCAGCACGAGGATATCTCCTCTGGGTTATTTTTTTTACTTTGAACTGTCCTCCTCTGCAATGTCCAATGCCTATTAGTAGGAAGAATAGCACACCTAGGATCCAGATAAAAGCCTTCATTTTGAAATAAGATTTTTATAATGATGCCTCTTGAAAAACAAATCAATGAAGAGAAAAAAAGAATTATTATTAGTCTACTTTTAAAATCAGTAATATTAAAAAGTAAGGGGGTGGGGGGCGGTGCAACAGTGGCTCAGCAGGCAGAGTTCTCGCCTGCCGGACCGGAGACCCGGGTTCGATTCCCAGAGCCTGCCCATGTGGGAAAAAAAAAAAAGTATGGGGAAAACAATACTTATACTGGTGTTAATGAACTGGGCCATAGTTAATTTTCTTAATTTCTTAAACTCTAAATTATAGTTCTTTGGCATTTGTCTAAGGGTAAGTTCTCAGAGACTAGCTCTTCCAACCACCTCCCTGTTCTAATGCATTTTGCTCCCCAGCTCATTGGGCAGATGTGGGTGAGTTCTCACTGTCTGTAAAGATACTCAGCTAGGTGCTCCTGGGGCTTTTGAGACTTGACTAAGATACCTTTCTTACCTTTAAAGAATTCACATATTATTTTAAGACTATGAAAATGGTGCGCAATGTTTCTAAGGCTAATGCCTTAAAACATTCATGTTTAAATAGTATTAAAGTTATCAAGTGACTTTTTATTAGTCAGTGTTTTATATTTGTACTGTGAGGTTTCAACTAAATTGGTCCTCTATAATAAATACTGTGGGGGGGTTACCTATAAAATTAAAGAAACAGATCTGAAACAAGACGATTTTAGCATCATGATTGTTTTTGGTAGCAGCTCTGATGAACATAGCAGCCAAGGCCATACAAATAGGTAATATCAGAGCCAGGTCTACAACTCAGGTTCTCTGGTTACTCAGTCACTGTTTATAGTAGTGACACGGATTAGATTCTCTAAAATGAGTGCTTGGAAATGTTTTAGCCTCACTGTGGCAGATGAGAAACTGGTCCTTTATAACAGAACTGCTTCTAAGGAAAACACTTGAACTGGTTCTAGAAGTCCAAGCTTCCTCCTTTCCATTTACTTCCCCAAAGAGCAGTAGCAGTAGAGTGTGTAAGGTGTGTTCATTTCTTTAGGTTTATTAGCAAGCTGCTATATTATGGTCTAAATATGATTCCTGTCTTTCTGTTTTTGTAGGATGGTAGTAGATACCCTAAGACAGAGCTTTTCTATCCAGTTTTCCACCCATGTACTTGCTTTGTGATTTGAGAAGCCAGATCCGTAATTGTTTATGCTTACTATAAACAGTAACAACAGTTTATACTTATTGGGTACTGTTTTAAGCCCTTTACATGTGTTAAATTACTTCTCACTACAGCTTTGTGAGGTATTATGAAAAGTATTATGTCATTTGCAGATGACAAAAGAAATTAAGTACCTCATTCAGAGTCACACAGCTTCTGAGATATGGAGCGAGAACTTGAACTCTGTAGAAGACTCCAGAGTTCATATTTTTAATTAACTGTGATACCTTATGGCAACATATTCTGGCCTATTTTCTGCCCCCAAACACTGTGGCCATCTTTATATTTATGTTGTGCTTAATGCATGTTAGCTAATTGCGTTCACAACACCACTGTGAAGTAAATGCTGTATCATTTTGCAAACGAATAAAGCCCTGGAGAACTAAAACACTCATGGGATTCAGATCCTCTACTACTAACTTTTGTAGACCTCTAGTTTTTATCCTAGTCATGCCATAACTATAGAGTAGTCTTAAGTTCGTGTTTCTTATTTTTTGCTTCTTTTTGCTGATTTCTATCTCTTTACATTGACCCATTACTTAATAATGCAGAAATATTTGTGAACCATTTTTGTTAGAATTTATTTCCATCTCAGGCTTCTTTGCTGTCATTCCTTTCTCTCCAGACTTCTCTATTAGTTAATATTTACATGTCTTAATTTGTGATGACAGAAATGAAATACAGACTCTTCATGCTAAAATTGTCTTGTTTCAGATCTATTTCTTTAATTTTATAGGTAACCCTCCCACAGTATTTATTATAGAGGACCAATTTAGTTGAAACTTCACAGTATAAATATAAAACACTGACTAATAAAAAGTCACTTGATAACTTTAATACTATTTAAACATGAATGTTTTAAGGCATTAGCCTTAGAAACATTGCGCACCATTTTCATAGTCTTAAAATAATATATGAATTCTTTAAAACTACAGCTACTTTTAAAACCATCTCCTTCTTTTTTGCTGATTTCAAAAAAGTAGTGTTTTCAACCTAGGGCTCAAAGTGAGACTCTGTAGAAGTTTCATGCACTAAGTTTGCTGTCCTGGAAACTAGCATTTCCAGAGGGTTCCTAGGCCAGATAAATCCCACAACCCAGAGGGCCCAGGTCCTTCAGGATTATCATCTGGTTGTATCCCCCTATCCTTTAATGTTGACACCCCTTCTCAACATGAAAGAGTCAGAATATGCATTGCCTAAAGATCCCTATAGATTGGGAGAAGGATCAAAGGAGAAGGAATTATAACAGAGATAATGGGATTTAACAAACGAGTATGACTGCTGAGTCACTATGTTGATATTTCCTCTAGCTCCCAGTGTTTTGGAGCAGCTAGAAGGAAAAATCTGAAATAGTGGAATGGTAATCCACAACAAACTCTGAAATCTCTGTAATTAATGTTGAAGAATACTTTGAAAATTATTGCTTTTTTCTTTCTTTTCTTTGTATATATATATTTCACAATAAAAAAACATTTAAAAAATCAGTTGGCCATATAGGCATGGGTTTATTTCTAAAAAAGCAGTGTTTTCAAAATGAATTGATATTTTATGTTTTCATACTTTCCCTTCTGATATCAGAAAATTTAGACCTTTACGTCAACTATCTATTTTTTTAAAGGGGTGAAAAGAGTACTTATACTGTACAAGAGTTACCTGTACTGAAAACTGATCAAAGATTTCTTGTTATATTTATGGAATTTGGTTATGATTTATTAAAAAAAAATTAGAGACAGTAAAATAAAACATAAGCAGTCAGCCTCCTGGGTAAATGAACAGCATTTCTCCCACATAATTAACTTACCTATGAGTGTTAAACTCCACTCATTTCACTTTAATAATAGAATGGAAACTTTGAGATCATAAAATTATTTTATTTGAATAATCTACTTTTAAATAAGCTATCAAAACGAGAATTCAGGAAATATCATGCAACTTCAAAACAAATAAAACTTTATGAGCAATATTGATTGAATTGCTTGTTTTAATATCAGACACAGATTTTTAAAGAACAGCTAAGAATATATCCATCTAAGACTTGTGACTGTGATCAATGTTATCATAGAAAACAAAAATATCAAAATGCTGATCCATATTTAAATAGCAGTAGCTTCCTTTTGTATATTTTATCTTGGCTTGTTATGATTCCCTGTGGTTCCTATAAGACTAAATGACAAGATAAATCATGGTCTACCCTTAGAGAATCTGATCTAAGTTGGTATTTAAAGGAGACAACTAAAGGTGTTTTTTTGAAAAAATAAGTATAATTCCCTTATCTTTACAAAACTAATGACTTCGTTGTCACCTTACGGAGAAACAAGGAGCCACATTTCTTAAGCAGGCTAGTTACATCATTTACCTTTCACTGAAAAACCATGGGTCTCTTAAATCTTTAATTCAGGACTTAGTAAAAAAACTGGTTTAAAAAATGCATTTACTGTTACATTTTCTAAAAACATTCTCTTATTTAATATTTTTCCACATGTGTTCAGTTTTAAACGTGAAAGATCCATAAATCTGTGTTACCTCATAAAACCTTCCTGTATATGTTAAAATTTTCCTAGGTCCCAAGAGAATGTTATAAATTAGTTACAGTATACTTAAGTTTAAATCTACATCTTTGGTTTTTTTTTTTTTTTAGAAAAAAACAAAAAGCCTTCCTTGCATTGGGTTAATTTTATTTGTACTGTTTCTCTTCATAGTTGCTACATTACCAGTAGAGAGAAGAAATAAAAGTCAGAATTTACTTCCTTTCAGATGGTAAACTCATAGAGGCATTTAACTGGCTGTGTCAATTACTAAGAACAGCATGAGACAATGAATTTAAATTTATGAAGCATCGAGGTAATATTGGATAGTTTCTAGATTGTGAAATATGTTCTGGGAAGAGACTTGAGAATGATCTCATCCTCTGGAGATAGTAAAGAAAGGGATATATAGTTATCTCTGTGATTTGGGTTTCAGATTAAATGTTTTCCTAAGACTTCATTAAAAACTGAGGCCTAATGAGGTCCTTCACATTTCATAGCAAGCAACAAAAGAGAGGGATGACAGTATTTCAGGTCTGGCATTGCTTAGAAAATGTATTTTAGACTTTTGTGTAAAATATGTGATTAATAGAAATTCTCCCAAAATTTAATTATCCACAGAAGTTTTGAATCTTTTAAGGAAAGAATATGGAAGCAAAGTTGAAAAATATTAAGCATATGCTTGTTAAGGAATCCTACTATTAATATCTTTAATTTTCCTCAAATTATGACAATTGTAGTATCTTTGGCAGGATGGTTATTTAATTGTATTAAATATTTCTATTTTAAAACATTTCTATCTTAAAAATATTATATATTCTTGGCCTTTTAATCATGTTTGTAAGTAATTATATCTTTTGGATTTTTATATTCAGTTGTTAATGCTGATTACTTATATAATACTTCTATCACATTTTATATTTTTTCCTCAATCCTAATGTATAAGAAGATTTTAGGGTTTTTTTGTGTGTATATTAATAACTTTTCTTTTCCAAGTAATTCCAACTATAGCAATTTTAATTTCTGTTGCTCATGTTAAATTACTGTTAGATGTGAAACCTGAAAAATTATGAAATTTTGAGTTGTAGCAAGAGATACCTTGGATTTATCTAAATGTATAGAAGGGTTTTCTTACTAATATTTGGTTTTACTCTAATTGAGGTTGTATTGTAAAGCCTTTCAGTTATTTTTACATCTTTGTGTCTTTGTTTTATAACTATACTTTGAGAAGTCCAACAATACATATGAATCTTCAGCATACATACTGTAGTTACTTAAAGAGAAACTGATGATTTTTACAGCTATTTTCTTTAGTTAGTATCCCTTTGTTTTTAATCGGAGTGCTGTAAGCCATATATGCTTAATCTGTTGCTTGTTAAAATTTCTTTTAGTGCCACTGAAGCACTTATTTTCTGAAACCCAACATTTATGCAGCAATCTATAACCATGTACACTAAATATCACTAAATAGAACCTCAGTAATATAAGCATTAGCCATCATAAAAATACTTGACCAATTTTTATATAAAATTGTAAAACAAAAAAATCGGTATCAGATTATATAAATTGTACTATATTATACAGTTCTTTGATAAGAGATTTTGACATTTACAAGTATAAAAGAATTATGTATGTTAACATACCTACTATTTTTAAATAAAAATAAAAAATATTAAAATACCTTTTTGTATCTGTTGTTAGGGAGAATCCAAAACTTGCTGCCCTTATTCTTGATTTTAAAAATCAGTGTAGAAGTTTGTTCATCTGTGACTTTAATGACAACTGCATTTTGTTTGGGACCGTTGAATCCAAGCTGTAATAATGAACTTCTTTTTCTTCTTATGATACTAATCAATTGAATTTGACAAGCCACCTATGTAAATTTAAATAGTATAGTGGAAGTTCTGGTCTGTGGGCTGTCTTTAATCCAGCAGAGAAAGCATTGTGGCTTTGCTCAGTCTACCACATGGAGAAATGTAGTTAACCGGCTGCAGCTGACCCAGATTGTACATACAGTACCCTTGAATAGTGATTCCCTTTTTTTTTTTTTCAGTACTCTCAAGTTCGGCCCACATATTACGTCACCAAAAAATTGCTAGAGATTGGGGGGAAAATCTCCTCCTTAGGATTTCCTCTCTGTAGCCTTAAATAGGAATGGGGGTTGTGGGATCAGCAGGAGGTTGAATCGCTAGGAACAAGGAGAGATTGTGTGCAGGTTGAAGGAAGGGCACCATCTGGAAACAAACTGTCATAGTTCAGCAGGCAATTATAAAACAAACATTTCAGTCGGCTGGCCAGAGATCTTTTAAGTTGAATACTGAAAAACAGTACTTAACTTCCTTTAAAAGTAGTTACAGGCTGATAAGTTTGTTTTTTGTTACAGAGAACATGAGGAAGACTTTGTAAGGAGGCAGCCACCTAAAAACATACTTTTTATAGCCTAGAATTTTAAACATTTTACTTTCTAAGTTGCCATTTTAGAAAGTCTTAAACTTTTAAGAAACCTGATGTTGTTGTAATGTTATCTTACTCTGTAATGCTTCTTAAGATAAAATTGCTTTTATATATGATTAACAAAAATAAGTGGAAATTCTTATTTTAAAACAATATGAAATTCTTTCAGAAACTAATACTTTTTAAACTTAAATTCTGGTGCTATATAATGTCACCTCCTCCTATTCTGCAAAATGACTCCTCTTGTCTGAATAAGATTATTCTTGTTAGTAGCGATGTGTGTAGTTTAAAAGCAACCACACCGTAATTCTGAACTCAGTGTAAAGAAAAAAAAGGAGTTCTGATTCCACATTAGCTGTGTGAACGTAAAGAAATCACTTTACCTATCTCTGGCCCAGTTTCTTCTGCTATGAAATTCGGGTGTTGCAGAAGGAATTAATGATTGTTGAATAATAACTATGCTATTATATTTACATTAACTCAAGAAATGTTTATTAAATGCTTAAATTGTTTGTTAAATAACTGAGGAAACACAAACTCAGACCTCAGAGGTAGCATGACTGAGGTCATATTAAAAGTAGCGGAACTAAACTAGTAGGTAGTAGAAACTTTTATTTGAATATAACTCCAAAACATTATGCCATATTATGTCTCATTGGAATATATAATTGCTGAATGCTATTTCTATATTAAAAGTTGGGCTGCTTCTTTTTGTGCATGCCATGTCCTTTTCCCTACTTTGTTATCTTAGTTTGGGCTGTTTTTCTCTTTCTGATAGACCGTACTATCAATTGTTTGTCCACATCCTTTATTTAAAGTCCAAACAATTTCTTTCTCTCTCACAAAATCTTCAATTCTTAAGTGTTTCTTTGAATTCCTGTAGTTATACCATGAGTTACAGATGCAAAAGCCTACAGAGGCAAAAACTCACAACAATGAAGCAGCAAGTGTAATTAAATAAAGTAAACCAGAAGTGAGATAATGAGAAAAATGAGGGTTCTGACAAACTGGCATGTTTATGATTAATTTAAAGGGCTCTAAAACCTCCTCAGCAGCACCTGCTGTTGCCAGAAATGATTATGAGACAGCATTGCCAGATCTTCCAATTTTTCAGAAACAGGGAGTCATTTTAATTTTTCCTGTGATAGTGCCTGACTTTTAAAACATTAGGACAGATCGACCTCTAGCTTCTAGCCTCCAGCTTATATTATGTAATACATAATTATTTTGTATTCACTAATATCTTAATCTGAGGGAAGTAGGACATAGTAAGTTCCTGATTTTGAGCTTTCTTTAGCAATTAGTACTGTCATTAACAAAGTTAGGAATGGCAGGTATTTAGAAACAAATAGTGGATTTAGTTTGGCATATTAAGTTGAAAATGAAAGTCAGGAGCTCAGTTCTATAGAGAGATTTGGAAAGTCATCAGTGGTTAGGTGATAATGGAAACTACAGAATTAAGATACTCCAGAGAAAGTAAATTTAGAATAAGAAGATTAATGACAGAGCCATAGGAAATATCAGCTTCCAAGGAGCATGGGGTAAAAAGAAGAATCAGAAAAAGTAACTAGAAAGGTTAAAGCCAGTAAAAAACAGGGAACTAAAGGGGAATGGTAAAAATGCTGCAGAGAGATAAATAGAAGGGGGAGACCAAAGCTGTTTAAGAACTTAATAATAGTGAGGGTATTCATGGCTTTGCCGCAGTGAGTTCATTAGTGTGATAGATGTAGAGAGTTCAGTTTAAACATAGTGAATTGAAGAGTAACTGGATAACAACGTATATGAACTTAAAACCAAGAAGAAAAAGATGACCTAAGAGAAAAAAAATGGGCAAAAGGCATTTCATAGAAATACAAATTATTAGCCTCATCTCTAATCAGGAAATGAAAATTAAGACAAGCGTTACCATTTTATACTCACACAATTAGCAAAATTTAAGAAGACTGATTAATGCTAAGTGCCTTGGTTTGCCAAGGGTGCTGTTATGAAGTACCGCAGATTGGTTGGCTTAAAACAACAGAAAATGTATTGCCTCAGTTTTGGAAGCTAGAAGTCCAAAATCAAGGTGTCGACAGGATCATGCTTTCTCTGAAGTCTGTAGCATTCTGGTGGGTCTTGCTGCCTATCCATACATAACTCATTCTCTGCCCCCATCACAAAGCTGTCTGTCTCTCCTCCTGTCTCCTACTGTTCTGTCCAAACTTCCTCTGCTTGTAAGGATTCCAGTCATACTGAATGAAAGCCCACCCTGATTCCATTTGGCTTCACCTTATTAATTAATAACATCTTCAGTGCTCTTATTTACAAATGAGTTCACTTCCACAACATCAAGGAGTTAGGGCTTGAAGGTATCTTTGTGTGTGTGTGTGTGTGTGTGTGTGTGTGTGTGTGTGTGTGTGTGTGTGTGTGTGTGTGTGTGAAGGGGGGTGGTGCGCATGATGCAATTCATTACACCAAGTGTTAGCTCAAGCATGCGTTAGTAGAAACTCTTACATCCTGTCAGTGGGGGTACTACTTGGTATAGCTTTGAAAAACAATGTATCAGTGTCTTGTAAAGTTGAACATTAATATATCTTAGAGCCCAGCCATTACACTCCTGGGTCTAATTCTTGTACATGTGTTCCAGGAGAATTTACAAGACTGTCTATAGCAAAATGGGTGAAGGAGAAGTAACTTAAAAGTCTATCAAAAATAAAATGAGTAAGATATATGTGTGTATATATATATATATATATAGTCACGCAGTAGTTTATTTTCAACTTAAGGAATGAATTATAGCAATATTTAACAACATGGACGAGTTTTAGAAATAAAATAGTGAGAGAAAGCAGTCACTGAAGGATTGATTGATTGATTTAACAAACACTTAGAAATCACTTAGTATATGCCACTGTTCTAACCACCTTACAAACGTCATTTAATGTAATCGCATGTGCATAAAATATAATAAAAAATAAGCAAGAGTAAACTCTATAATGCAGGGAAACATCTATATGTGTCTTGGGGGGGAGAGAATGATACTCTTACTCAAAATAATGGTTTGCTCATAGGTGTTTATTTTACTGTTTGATAAAAATACGTTTCACGTGTTTAAAGGATAATTTTTAAAAGATAAAATTTAAAAATATGAAACATACATATTAAAAATTTTGTTTAAGACATTAATAAGGGAATCACTAAGATGTTAACAACCATTTCAAGCAAGAATTCAGAGTAAAACACATGGCAATCAGGAATGCTGAAATGAATATACAGATAATTACGAAATCGGTCAATATCTACAGGACAATAATCAGTTAGGCTTAATTCAAAGTTTTTCCAGATTTTTTCCTAACATACATAAACTTTTATGTGTATTAAAAACTACATTAAATATATAGAAATGAAGGATAAAAAAGAAGGCAGTAGTTTTTAAAAATTTCTTTTTCAAAGGTGTTTGTTGAAGGGATAGGGAAGCAAGGTTCCTATCTTGGGGAGAAGCTCAGATTTGAAGCAAGGGGTTCACATGTGTGTATGGGCTCTGGGAAAGACCCAGTGAGAGGTAAGCGATGGTAGAGGCAGCAGTGAGTGTTTGGAAGGATGTGGTAGGGATTATGTTCAAAATCAAGTTTAGAGTTCAAAAGAAGGAAGGGATTTCTTATCCTCTAAGATCTGAGGAAGAGGAAAGCAGCTAGGCTGTAGATTCATTTGGAGTCGTGGAAAAAAGCCTCCACATTTTTAAAAAAGGATTTATCATGGGCAACTTAAAGAATACTATAAGGATTTACTGAGTGGAAAAGGAATGCTATTAGGATCAGTAAAAGGATTGCCAGGCCCACCATGAAAAATGTTTTAAGTTAACAACACTAAATTGTATATTTAAAGTGGTTAAAATGGGAAATTTTAAATATAAATATTTCCAGGATAAAAACTTTTAAAAGCCATAGGACTGTACAACATTAAGAGTGAACCCTGAACTAATGTACACTATAAACTATTGTGAATAGTATATTTATAATTATATTGTCTCATTAATTGTAACAAAGATACTACAATCAGACAGTATTACTAATAGGGAAATCTGTGTGTTAGGGGCTCTACGGGAACTGTACCTTCTGCATGAGTTTTCTGTAAACCTATAACTTCTTTAAGAGTGTATTAAACACCAATTCTCAGAACACTGCAGGTGACTTCAGACAACCTGGGGCTAGGGGGCTCTGCCACCCTCCCCACCCCTGAGCCCCCAGGTTAGACTAGCTGGAACATACCCAGACCGCCTGTGTTGTATGGTAGGTGGGACAATGATTGTATAGGAAGCGACTGCCATAGCACAAATCACACTCCCTCCTCCTGGCTCTGAGGATGGGACCCAGTGCCAGGGCTAGAGGACAGGGTGTCTCTGCTGACTGAGGGCCTCCGTTGAGAGAAAAAGATAGAAGGAGCAGGATGGCCAAGAGGAGAATGAAGACTGGTCTAAACCTGGGCCAGAAATTCAGAAGGGCTGGATGTCCCTCCTCTGCTGGAGCTGTAGTTTTTTGTCAAAACGGGTAGAAAATTGTCCCTGTGTTCCCCTCCTTGGCCCAAGTGGGTGAAGCCTTTGGAAAGTGACGTAAGAAGCCTTCAGATCATGCCCTTCCTGTGTCCATAGGTTGGCCAATCACAGATCGAGCTGGAGGTAGCAGCCACCAAGGGACGCCGCTGGGAAAAAGGGCTTCACCTCACTCTCAGGGCCTAGGCCTGCCTCAGAGACCCTGGGAGATGGAGAGGAAGTTGGCTAGAGGAGAGGTCCCCCCATGAGCCTTTTATTTAAGTCAGTATTCTTTGTTCCTGCCTGTAATAAAACTTACATTTTTGAAGAATAAAAAAAATCCACTATGCCCGGTTTTTCTTTTTCATAGAGTGCAAGATAGAGCAGCTACCTTAAATGAATTTATAGTCTTGAGGGGGTAAGATATAAATACAAGAAAATTTAAATAACTAAAGAGATTATAAAGTCATAAAAGTCTATGAAGTGAATGATACAGATAATACATGGGTTTATTACAGAGGGTAATAAAAATCTTGGGCTACAAGCAAAGCCTCAGATCCAGCTCTGTCACTAACAGGGAGCATGGCATTAGACATATCCTTTAATATCTTTGGACTTCACGTTCTCCATTTATAAAAAAAGAGGGGGTTAGACTAGATAGTTTCTAAATTCCTTTCATGGAATCTACAAGAAAACTAAAGCATAGGAGACATTAAACTGGATCTAAAAGATGCAAGATTTTGGATGGGCAGAAATGAGTCAAGAGAGCATTTCAAAGTAGAGAAAATGGCATGAGAAAAAAAATAGGCTTGTTTGGAAGAGAGCGAGTTCACAAGTTTGGTTACATTCTGAGAGTTGATGAACTTGGAAAGTGTAGTTTTTCTCTCCAACTATAGTAAACTATAAAACTTTTGTCTTACACAATTTGTATGTGCATAGTAAACTCTGAAAAATTATTTTTTATTAAGTGGCCTTGCATATACAGGGCTTACAGTACAACCACATTATTTGGGGGAATTTGTTATTTTTGTTGGTACAGAGAACAAGGAGTATGAAAGAGTTCATTTGTAATCACAGGAACTATTTCAGTAATCAGATTGTTGCTCTTTAAAGACATTTCTACCTGAAAGAGAACTTTCAAAGTAGTTAAGGCATGAATGATAGTACTTAATCAGTTCAAGGCCAGGGGTTACAGAACTAACATATTAAATAACAACCCTGTGCCAGGTATTAGCTAGGCTGGCTAACTTCTTCAGGCTTTACCACAACTTGGAAAATAGGTTTCATTTGTATAGATGCAAAAACTGAGGTTCAGAGAGATTAAAATAACAGTCTCCAATAAGCAACTAGTCAGGGCAAAGCCAGTTGAAAGCCCAACTTCTTTCCATTAGTGCTCACATGTGCTAGAGTTTCTCTAGCCTCAGGCCATGCTTTAAAATGGTATCATAAGAAGGCATTTAGAAGAAACATGCATTATTTACATATCTGACTCCAAGTCTATGGAAATCTAGACCTCAGTGATCATGTTTTAACAAGGCTGCAGTATATTAATGACAATATATTCTAAATTCAACATATATTGAAATAGCTTTAAACAAGCCCTTTTTTTCCCTTCAGGATGTCATGCTCTTCAAAACTAGAAGAGAGCACTCACTTTCTAATAACTTTGTTTCAGGTATCTATTTGTCAGATTTAACATACATTGACTCAGCATACCCATCAACTGGCAGCATTCTAGAAAATGAGCAGAGATCAAATTTAATGAATAACATTCTTCGAATAATTTCTGATTTACAGCAATCCTGTGAATATGGTAAGTTTCTGGGGGTTACAAAGCCATGCTGTTAAGTTTCTTTATTCTAGCATCAAGGAGAATAATGGCTATTTTATCTCCTCATTTATTATTTAGCATTGTGTTTAAAATATTGCTTTTAAGGGATTATTTAATATTTAAAATTTTTTTGTTTTATCTTTTGCTTTTATGCTATTTTGTCACAACTTTGCGTACAGAACACAAATAGTGTATAAGTATTATAACCTCATGGTATTTAACCGTTTATAGTTTACAGGATTGTTTTCTGTTCATCTCATTTGATCTCCCTGATCTATTATATAACTAGTTCTTATATTTTTTCAGTTGGGGAAGGAACCCTTTATCCTAGTGACAGCTGACTAGCTTTCTTGAGTCAGACACTGAGTAGATAACCCATTCTCATCAATGTGTTTTATAGAAAGGCACCTGAAAGAGCTACCCCAAATGATTGCAGATGATTGGAGGAGAGGGGAGGGGATTTATAAACATTTTTAAATATATGGGTGCTTCAGTTTGATAGGGAATAAGGTTAAGTTGTTGCTATTTTCCAAATTTATTCCTTGTTATTTGAAGTTTATAAAACTGTATTAATATTTATTTTGCACGTTAAATTGAGACTATAGCATCACTATTAAAATTTTTATTTTCATCATTAATTATCAGAAGGCTATCACTTTTCCTTTAAACTTGGAACTGTTAAAAAATCTATTGATGCTATTAAACATTTATTTTTAACACCAATGATCATTTTATTTTTAGCAGGTTCCATAGATTATTTTCAAAGTGTTGAAAAACAGGGCAGTGTAATGGTGGCTCAGTGGCAGAATTTTTGCCTGCCATGCCAGAGACTGGGTTCAATTCCCAGAGCCTGCACATCAAACAAAAAAAAAAAATGGGGTTACATTTATTTTAAATAAATTTATCTTAAAGAAACCTCAAAAACTTCCTTAAAGTATGGAGGAGAGGTATCTTACTGGAGTTAAATCAAATCTCTTATTCTGTCCTTTCTTCAATTTTTTTAATGTAACACCACATTGTATTAATCTTATTAAGATTTCTAAGTAGAAAAAAATGTTATAAATGGAACCTAGATTCTTTTTTAAAAAAGGAAGGAAAAAGCAGTCTGAATATAAATCACAATGAATTCCCTGATTTTTTTCTATGGAATTTCTCAATTATGTGGGACTTTGTAAATAAAGCTGGTTTGAAAAATTTTATACAAATGGCATGCAACTGTAATTTTCATCCAGGCTACCAGTACTTTCTGTAACTCATTGATTTCTCCACTCCAATCCAGGTAAGTGTTATAAGTTACCTTCAGTTAAACATCAAAAAAGGTTTCCTCGGGCGGGCCACGGTGGCTCAGCAGGCAAGAATGCTTGCCTTCCATGCCAGAGGACCCGGGTTCCATTCCCGGTGCCTGCCCATGTTAAAAAAAAAAAGAAAAAAGGTTTCCTCAGTAATCTCTTTCCAGAGTTAATTTAAATTTGGGAGCCATGTGGCAAATTTAATTTACTTTTAAATATATCTTTCTCAGTTTAACTTTTAAAATTCTGGGTAAGATGTAGTTTATAAAGTAATTATTTTTTACCTTTTGCCTAGATATTCCTATGCTGCCTCATGTCCAAAAATATCTGAACTCTGTTCAGTATATAGAAGAACTACAAAAGTTTGTGGAAGATGATAATTACAAGTAGGTTTGATCTTCAAAACTGGTTTGTATAACTTTGACCTGTCCTCCATCCTTCCATCTTAAGTTATTTAAACATTTACATCCCACATCATATTATATAAATACATAATACAGTAGTAAATTTACAATGGTAACGATATTTACATGTATTTCTTTTTAGTCACTTGATATAATTGAGCCAATATACAAATATTTTATCTGTTCTTTTATGCATTCTCTTAAAGTTGATGAGAATTGATAAGTTACTATAGTGATATAAATTTCTTCCTTTTCTCATATTTTTTTATGCACATTTATCTTGTAATAGACTGAAAAAATTACAAAATTTACTCCTTTTGACACATCTTTTTCACTTGTTTTCGTGGATTGAGAAAATATGGAACTTTCTTGCTTCTGGATAAGAAAGCATGTTTCTTACCCCATATTATAGTGATTATCAACTTCCCTATTCATGGGTCTCAACAATTTTTACATATTTCTACAGAATAGAATTAGTTCCAATAAAAGGCAAGAACTTCTGGAAAATAGCTAGAAATAGTTTTTCTTCAAATATTTAATATATTATAGAAGCTCTGGCTATATACTTAAATGTACCTAAAATTTTTACCAGAAGTTTTTCATAGTCTGCTCATTTGAAACTGTTTAAGATCAGTGGATCAGCTTTTTAATATGGAGTTGTTTTATGAGTCTCGCCCTAAGTTGTAAGCTTCTTGAGTTTGATGGTCTATCACTTATTTCTGCCACTATTTCTCTCATCTCTCTAATTACTGATATAGCTACTGATATACCATTTATACATAATAAATAACCATTTTATCTAGTGAGGTGTAGAAGCGATTATCTTAAAATTCAAAATTTGAGTAAGTTGCTATATCTGGCTCAAGAAAAATACTGTTTTAAAAGAAGTTAAAGTTGTACTATTAAATAATAATGAAGTCTAATTTTTACATGGTTGTAGAGGATGGTAAAGTTTTACTGACTATAATTATTTAGTGAAGTGTGATTGAAGCTAATTTTTAATTTACTAAAGGATAGACTTCGCTATTTAAGCCATTAAGTAATTATAACTGTCAAGAAACTGACATATGATAATTTGGTCATTGTAGAAAAGCTGATGTTTATATATTGATTTTTGTTTTCATGAGTAGCTAGAATCAGAGCAACCTTACTATTATATGCATTTAACAAATACTTATTAAGCTTTTGCTACAAGCTAGTTGCTGGGGTTACAGAAATGAATAAAATATTGTTCTTGCCCTTCAGAAGCTTAGTTTATTTTGAGACACATCCACAAAATAGACACTTACAAAACCGTTCATACAATACTGTAATAAAAATATGCCTGGGGTATTATGGGAACATAGATTAGGGGGAGACCTAACCCCATTTTAAGTGAGTAAAGTGAAGCAAAAGAGAGAATGGCTTCAAGAGATAGTGTCACCTGAGTTGAATCTTAACAGGTGAGTAGGAGTTAGCACCACATGAAAGGGTAAGGAAGGCGTTCAGGGAGATGGACTAGGGTGAAGAAGTGTTCCTTGGGGGTGTTGGGGCATTATATTGGAGTTGTGTTATATGACTACTAATTACACATTGAAAATTAGAGCATTTTAACATAAGAACTATTGAAATTGTTAGGGAAAAAGTGTTTTTATGATGAAGAATGCTGAAATAAAAATGATAACTTCGCTTACTCAGAATCATCTGTTTGGGGCAACTTCATCTCTATAGGCAACCAGTATAGATTTTATAGGTTATTTACATGAGTTTCTGTCATAATCAAAGTCTTTCCAAATTATTTCTTTTTCATGCTGAACATAATATTTTCTCTCAGTAAATCAGCATCACTTTTTTGGGTTTTTTTTGGTCTTTGTTTTTGTTTTTGGTACGGGCTGGCTCTGGGAATTGATCCCAGGCCTCCAGTACGGCAGGCGGGGATTTTGCCACTGAACTACTTTTGCACCACCCAGCATCGCTTTTAATTGTTATATGGTGATTTGATTTGTAGGCAACTGATACTGACTAACCCCTGCTGCTGTGCTTTTAAGATGTTTCTGCTTTGTATACTGCTGTCACTGCTATGTATAGGAATGTGATTACCCAGTAGCTCCCCTTCTGTTCCTTCTTTTGTCTTTCACCTACTAGACAAGCTTCAAAAAGGCAGGGGACACTTTATCTGCCTTGGCCTCCCTTATATTCCCATCGCTGAGCACAGTGCCCAACACAAATCTAGTGTTCTGTAAAGTTATCAAATAAATGAATGCAGTTTAGTCTGTGGCCTAAATAATTAAACTGCTGTATAAAAAGAAAAGAAGTAGAGTTCTGATTAATCATACATCTATTTAATACATAGATTTTACATTATAAAATCATTGGAATACAATCATATATAATTCCCTCTTAGATTATCAAAGAAATAATAAGTTTAAAACCTACAATATTTTTGTTTATCATTATGAGTGTCACCTGTATTGTGCAATTTCATAAAAATTCCTGTTGATTGAATGCTAAACAGTTTTTATTAATTTTCAGACAAATATTTAGTAGCATTATGCTTCTTGGGTGTCACCAAAGCAACTGCTTCAATATCCAACTCCTAAAATTGCTTCCATTGATGGAAATTAATATCTCTTTTGCTGTGGAACTCAAAACTGGTTATAATTAAGTTAAATGGAACTTTAGTTTCAACTAATAACATTTCACTTAGGACAGGAATTTACCAGGGCTTTTGTCAACAATCTTTTTACTTGTATAGGTCTTTCTTTTGATAAGTTGAGTTGCCTGCTTCATTGGGTGGTTTGTTGGTTAGTTTTTAAAAAGGTGTTTTTAAGATATTCAATGCTATAGTCAAGCTAATTACCCAACAATGAGGATTTTTTAAAGAGTTTGTGTAATATATTTAATGATATATGTGAAAGTTCCTGAATTTAAGTGTTAGGTATCAATGTGGCCGCAAGTTAAATCATTTTTTAGTCATTGAACAAGTATCTTTAAATGTATTGAATTGTTTTCCAACTTTGGGGTAATTCTGGTAATTTGTGTTTTTATGTACAACTTTTTGATGTTTTTGCCCTTCCTAATATTTCCTAAAATAACCATAAGATTAGTTTTGAATGAAAGATTTAGGAGACCTTATTATTATTATTAGTTAGAAGGCTGAAACTATTTAAAAAAAAATGTTTTTAGATTCTATGAGAAAATTTGTGACTTTAATATTATTTTGTCTAATGTTAATAATTTTATGTGTTTTGTTTCTTTTTAAAATTCAGGCTTTCATTAAAAATAGAACCAGGAACAAGCACACCACGTTCTACTACTTCCAGAGAAGATTTAGTAGGTTAGTACATAGTTTTCTTTCATTACCTAATAAAAAAAAATCATATAACCCAATAAAATAGAATATACTCTAAAGTAATTAAATACTTCACACATTTCATATTGAATACAAAAATATATTGGGGGTATTGAAAATTGTCAATCCTTTGTTTGATTTGTTTGTTTTTTTTTATTTAAAAGTTGCTGGTAATTTGTTAGTATTGCAGCAGCAAATGTGTTACTTTATCAAGGAAAATAGGAACAAAGTATTTTCCCTCATCAAGGAAAATAGGAACAGACAGTGATTATTGAAGAAGTCATTGAAAAGGGGCGGGCAACGGTGGCTCAGAGACAGAGTTTTCACCTGCCATGCTGTAGACCCGGGTTCAGTTCTGGGTGCCTGCCTATGTAATAATAATTGGGAAAAAAAGAGAGAGAGATCATTGAAAAGAATTTTTTTTTCAGATTCTGAATTCAGACTTGGCACTAAGCTTCATATTCTTGTATATTATAAAAATCTTTGAAAGCCTATCTAACATGATGAGAAGGAAATGAGGGAAATACTCAGGACAATATCTAGGGAGAAAGCATCCCAAACAGAGGAAAACATTTCAGTCTAAATCTTTGAAATTTGCTTCTTTTCTAATTTTTAAAGTGGTATTTTATAAATCTGTTTACTTTGAATTCAATTTTTTTAATTCCCATAAGTTTTTGAACATGTCGATATAATTCTAATGCTTGACTTGTCCTGCAAGTTCTTTACCTAAGACGAAGCTAAACCTAAAAGAAGAGAAGCAATGTGATATTATTAAAGGAACACTGAACAGCTAACATCATACTCTGTGGTAAAAGATGAAAGCTTTACCCCTAAGATCAGGTTCAAGAAAAGGATGACTCCTCTCACCACTGCTATTCAACATTTTACTGAAAGTAGTACTAAGAACAATTTGACAAGAGAGAGAAATAAAAGGCATCCAAATTAAAAAGAATAAAACCATCCCTATTAGCAGATGACATGAACCTCTATGTAAAAATCCAGAAGAATCTAAGAAAGCGACTAGTGCCAGTAGATGGATTCTGCAGTGGTAGGATACCAGATCAGTAACACAAAAATCTGTGGTGTTTCTTTATACCAGCAATAGGCAATCCAAAAAATTAAATCAAGTAAACAGTTCCACTTACAAACAGCAGCTAAAATATTAAAATATCTAGAAATAAATTTAATGATAGACATAAAGAACACTTACATAGAAAATTACAAATCATTACTAAAAGAAATTAAAGACCTAAATAAATGGTTTAGATATTCTGTGCTTGTGGCTCGGCAAAACATCATTTAGATGTCACTGTTAGCCAAATCAATTTACAGAATTAACACAATCCCAACAAAATCCCAGCAGTCTTCTTTGCAGAAATGGAAAAGCTAATCATCCAATTCACATGGAAGTTCAAGGGACCCTGAATAGCCAAAACCACCTTGAAAAGAGCCAAGTTGGAAGACAGATTTCCTAATTTTAAAACTTACTACAAAAATTATAGTAATCAAAACAAGTGTGGTACTAGCACGAGGACAGACATATAGATCAATGGAATAGAATTTTGAGAGCCCAGAAATAAACCCATATTATCTATAGCCAGTTGATTTTTTTAATTATATTTTTCAGATTCTCTCATAAGTTTATTTATTTTTGTTTACTTGATGAACTTCTGGAGAGGTGCATAAAAACCTTTGTCATCAGAATTTTGAAAACCTCTCCCTATAGTTCTAAAAAATACTTCTTTCTGTGTTTGATACTCTATGTTGTATATAAATTTACTTGCTGGCCTTATCTTCTTGGTATACTTTACCTTTTTAAACATTTTTTATTGTGAAATATAACATATATGCAGAAAAGTGATAAATTTCAAAATACAGTTTAGCAGATAGTTATAGAGACCATTTCAAAGTATGGTATAGATTACAGTTCCACAATTTCAGGTATTTCCTTCTAGCTGTTCTAATACATTAGAAACTGATAAGAAATACCAATATAGTGATTCAGTAGCACAATCATTTATGAAATCCTGTCTTCTCTGTTACAACTCCTCCTTCTCATTTGATCCCTCTCCCAGTCTTCTGGAATATTTGGACAATGACCAAATATTGGTCATTGGACAATGACCAATAACTTTTTGCTGTTGAAAAGGAGTGCCAACATTATGGGGTAAGGGGATGCTACTAGTTGAAGCTCTTGGAAAGACTGCTACCTCTGGGTCTCAAGGCTTACCTGGCATAGGAACAATCTGGAAAATTTAAGTTTCTGAAAGTAATCTTTGTGAGTGAAACTTTTATAGAGCCATGGGTGTTCTTTAGGATTTTCAGGAATTCTGTTGGTTGGGGCTTGGCATACCATGGCAATTAGCAATATCTGGCTGAAGCTTGAATAAGAGTAGCCTCCAGAATATCCTCTTGACTCCATTTGAAATCTCTTAGTCGCTGATACCTTATTTTGTTACATTTCTTTTCCCCCTTTTAGTCAGATGGGCCAATTGATTTTTGACAAGAGAGTCAATTCCACTTAATGGGGAAAGAACAGTCTCTTCTACAAGTGGTCCTGGGAAAACTGGGCATCCACATGCAAAAGAATGAAAGTGGATCCCTCCCTCAAACCATTTAAAAAAACTAACTCAAAATGGATCAACAACCTAAATATAATAGCTAAAAATATAAAATCTTAGAGGAAAACTTAGGGAAATGTCTGCTGGACTTTGTTTTAGATAATTGAGTCTTAGACTTTACACCAAATATATGGGTAACAAAGAAAAAATAGATAAATTCAATTTCATCGAAATTAAAAACTTTTGTGCACCTAAGACATTATCAAGAAAGTGAAAAAACAACCAACAGAATGGAAGAAAATATGTGAAAATTATGTGTCCCATTCTGGATTTAATATCCAGAATATATAAAGATCTTACAACTCAGCAACAAAAAGGTAGCCCAATTTAAAAATGGGCAAAGCACTTGGATAGACATTTCTCCAAAGAAGATGTAGAAATGGGCTATAAGCACATGGAAAGATGCTCAATATTGTCAGCCATTAGGGAAATGCAAATCAAAACCACTATGAGATACTACTTCACATCCATTAGAATGGCTATTATTTAAAAAGTGGAAAATAAACACTGGTTAGGATGTGGAGAAATAGGACTCCTTGTTCGTTGTTGGAGGGAATGTAAAACGATGCAGTCACTATGCAAAACAGTTCAGCCATTCCTCCAAAAGTTATACATAGAACTACCATACGTCCCAGAAATTTCACTTCCAAGTATATACCCAGAAGAATTTAAAGCACTGACTTGGACAGATGCCTGTATACCAGTGTTAATAGCAGCATCATTCACAGTATTAAAAGCAACTCAAATATCTGTCAATAGATGAGTCAATTTAAAAAATGTGGTATATACCCGCAAATGATTGAAGTTCTCATACATACCACTACATGGATGAACCTTGAAGATATGCTGAGTGAAATAAGTCAGACACAGAAAGACAGATATTGTATGATTCCATTTATATGAACAGCTAGACTAAGCACACAGAGACAGAAAGTAGATTAGAGGTTACTAGGTGCAGTGAAGAGGGGTAATCAGAAGTTAGTGCATAATGGGTATAGAGTTTCTGTTTAGGGTAATAGGAAAGTTCTGGTAATTGATGATGATTGTAATGCAACATCGTGAACATGATAATGGTTTGCTTGGGAGTGAGTGATTGAAATGAGAAGTTTATGTTCTATATATATATGTTTAAACAACTTAAAAAAAGAGAGCATGCTAAACTAAAGAGTCTGTGACAATTAAATGCAGTACATGATCCTGAACTGTATTTAATAATGGATGGGGAAGGGTCCAAAAGGACATTATTGGAACAACTGAAAAAATTGGTATGTAGACCGTAAGCTTTAGCTTAAGGTGGTTACATCAGTGAATATCCTAGTTCTTAGGAAATGTGCTTAGAATTATTATATGTTCAAGGAGCACATAATATGTTGATGTATACAACTTACTCTCACATGTTTAGAAAATTCATTGATAGGTGGGCGGATGGGAAGTTGAATTGATATATAGATAAGTAATGGATAGATTGAATGATACAGCAAATGTAGCAAAATGTTAAAATTGGGGAATCTGGTACAGGGAAAGGGTGAAGGGAGTATATTAGAGTTCTCTATATGGCATTGGTATTATTTTTGCAACTGTCCTGTAAGTTTGAAATTATTTCAAAATAAAGAGTTTAAGGGAAAAAAATAAATCCATGAGCTAGGACTCAGAAGACCTAGATGTTTAATATTTCATCTGTGATGTGAGATCCTTAGCAGATATCCTCTCTTTCTGCTTCTTTCTTTGTGAATGGGGAAAATAGTTATGCTACCTACTTATACTTAGAGCAAGTAGGATACATAAAAATTTTTGTATGGTTTGGGTTTTGTGTTTTAGGACTCAGAAGATTGGTCTGTTTGTTGTTCTTTTGTTTTGTTTTTTGTATGCTATATGGCAGGGTCACATTTCATTCTTTTTCCATGTGGATGTCCCATTTGTGCAGCACCATTTTTTGAAAATTTTTTTATTGTTTGTTTTTGTTGGTTTCTTTTGGGAAGTGCATGGGCCAGGAATCAAACCCCAGTCTCCTGCATGACAGGTGAGAAAATTCTCTGTAGAGAATTCTACCCACCCCAAGAAAATAGATTTTTCTCATCCTCAGTCAAACAAATAGAGCAACCACTAATATTACCTTAAAATATAAACTACATTTCATATTTTATCTGAAGGGATTAAAAATAAACATTCTTTTAAAACTGTTTGAAAATGTGTCTCTTTTTCTTAACCCTAAGGTCCAGAAGTAGGAGCATCTCCACAAAGTGGAAGAAAAAGTGTGGCAGCTGAAGGAGCCTTGCTACCACAGACACCCCCATCCCCTCGGCACCTGATTCCACATGGACATAGGAAGTGCCATAGCTTGGGTTATAAGTCAGCATTTTTAAATTTTATCTTTCGTATTTATAAGTTGTTTATAGGCCAGTTGATTTTGTATTTACTTTCTTAGTGTCTTTGCATAGTTTCCTTGTATGATAGTCTTAACCCTGATTCAGTAAAATATCTTATTTGCATTTATTTCTCCTCTTGCCTGTATTTGGAAATGAGCTTTTCTCAACAGTATTTTCACATGAACCTTACAGAGAGCTATCATAAATACAATTTTTCTTTTGAATTATAACCTTTCTATGAAGACAGTCATTGCTTGCCTTAACCAACATAAGTTATCATAAACTAAGGTCTATAAAAATTATTCTTTTCATTACTAAATATGAAGAAAGGGAAAATGATTTTTTGATTGTTTAATTACTTTCCTAAGACTGACTTCTCAAAACGGGGACCATGGTTCACCTTTGCCATGATTTTTGTTAAAATTTATGTTTATTCTCCAAAAGTGAATGTGAAACCATTTTTTAAATGGAACTGAGGCTCAAGATGAATTAATTTTAAATATTCTCTATTTACATAACATAGATATGTATGTAACCTGGCCAGATTTCGTAAAACATTTTCCCTGAACTACTACATTGAGACTTTCAATGGTAAAAATCTGTGTGTTCATTAGTATCAGAGTTCAAAAGTAAATTTAAGACAGCAGGGAAATCTTTTATATCTTAAATTTATATAAAAAGCATATTTTATATCCTGAATTAGGAACAGTAATAAAAGATATGAAAAATATTTCTCTGTTTCCAGTTTCATTCATAAAATGAACACAGCAGAGTTTAAGAGTGCAACGTTCCCAAATGCAGGGCCAAGGCATCTTTTAGATGATAGCGTCATGGAGCCCCATGCACCATCTCGAGGCCAAGCTGAAAGTTCTACACTTTCTAGTGGAATATCAATAGGTGAGAAATATTTCTCTGAGGGGGTTCCAAACTTAAATACAATGATATTTGTAACAGAGTGATTAACTCTACAACATATAGGGAAAATTCAGTAAAAGTAAAGCAGCAAGTAGATGCAGGATCCTCTTACTAGTAGCTACTGTGGTTAATAATTCATAGTTGTTTAAAAGGTGCTTGATATTCTTGAGGATTGAGAAGAAAAGAATGATTAACTGCATGCAGTTTGGATGTGGGAATTAAAAGGGCAGAATCAAATATCACTCCCAAGTTTCTTAGATTATGCAGCTAGCATAGAGGGTGATGCTATTTACCAAGGTAAAGAAGACTGGAAGAGGAATCATGCTTAAAGGACGATCAGGTGTCTGTGAAGGATTGCGGGGTTGGGGAGTGAAGTTCCATTTTGAACATGTTTAGTCCTTATGGGTATATAAGGTGGGTAGTTGGAAGAATGGGTTATCAAAGGAAACTAAGAAGGAGGGACCAGTGGAGTAGGAGACAAAAACAGTGTGTGATATCACAAAAACAAGTAGAGGAAGGATGTCAAGGAGGAGGGGAAGTGTTAAATGTATCAAAAACAAAGAAGAGGAGTAAGATGAGAACCAGGAATTGAGTGACCAGTGGATTTGGCAAGATAAAAGTTATTGATGACCTTAATAAGAGTTGCTTCATAAACTAATGAGAGCAAAGCCCTGATTTGAGAATGAGACATGAGGAAATAGAGAACAGGTGTTTTGAGTAGGGGGGGAGAAAATTGGAGTCATACTGGAGAGGGATATAAGGTTCAGAGGGGGATTTATTTTTTTTCTTTAAACTTGTATTTATTTTCTGAATCTTCTAGATGAGCATTATTTCTTTTTATAATTAGAAAACATCCATACAATGCTATTATTATGTTCGAAAAGAAATAAAGAAGGAAAGTGTCTTCCTCTGTGATTAAATGCCAGGTTGCTGAATCAGGCTAAGCCTATTAATGTTAATGTGACTGTCTCAATATTGGTGAAGGTCAGTAGAAAGAGAAATGAAAGAAGATTCATTTTCTTGTTATACTGACTTCCTTAACTCTTGAGAGTTCCAAATCCTGAAAGAGAAATTGCTGTAGGGCTCTCCAGCCCATTCAGCTGTTGTTTATTCTGATGTTCTCCTTTTTGTAAATACGAATGATTAATTGATGAAAACAAAATTGAAACAGAAGACAAGTTTGTCACCTGAAACACCTCTTCATTATTTTAGTGTGTTACCTGTATGAAAATATCAACCTCAATCTGAAAAATAATACAGAGAAGAACTTTACAAATGTGAAAGAAAGAACTTTTTCCAATTAAAAATTGGTTATCACACATACCACGTAAAGCAAAAAATAATTTTTAAAATTATGAGTCTCAATTAAGTACATGGTATTTGGCTTTTTCCCAACATAACTGTTATCCTATAATGATTATTACTGTTTTGTTCATTTGTGGCTTTTACTTTATTTAAATGTTGTTTTGGTTATCATAAAATAGTTTTCTAGTTATTTCATTCAGTTACAGTTAATGCCTCCGTAGGGACTTTTGTCCTTTAGAGCAGGAATAAACTATTTACTTTTTGCCTTTGTATTTATTTTTAATTACTCTCAGGTCTTTAAGTAGATAAACAATAAAAGACTGTTACATCCTTATTTGTAAATTAAGAACATAACACATATATATACGCTTACCAGGATTTTTGTTTCAAAGCTTTAAAAATCTGAAAAGGTAGATAACGCTTACCAGGATTTTTGTTTCAAAGCTTTAAAAATCTGAAAAGGTAGTAAGTCTGTAACCATAGGATGGTGGTATTAAAACTGTGTTAATAAACACATATACACCCTGAGAAAATTGTTAATTACAAAAGAGTTTTTTCCTTAGTTGTAACTTTTACTTGCAATATTAATCTACAATACAGGCTTTGAGAATGTACTATGGAAAAATTAACCAATACTTGGGCAATAACCTAAAATAGTCTCAAGTATGGTAAAAACATCCTAGACAACCTAGAGTAGTCTTGCCTGACAAAGTAGGCATATCTGCTCTGAACTTAATGCTTCAGGAAAAGCTTGTATTTTTTACAAATATGTCATGCTAATTATGCTTAAATTTTCAGTCTTTCACACTTAATGGTACAGATCAAAACAGAGTCTCTAAGACTTCAGCCCTATTCTCACCGTCATCCAAAGGTTACCTCCAGATTCCTCATCTAAACTATACAACACAGAATATTATTTCAGTGATTGTTCTCAGTTCTTCCAAAGACGCTACATAACTAGGACCACTCTAGAAACATGGGAGAGGAGTTAATCCATCCCATGAATGGATACTGGAGGACATTAAGAGTATGTTTCTGCCATGGAACCCTGGTTGTGAAAGTCTGATAGACAATTTAACTTGATACATAGGGAACATATTAGTCGTCTTATTTTTATTGAAAGCCAGAATTATCTTTAAAATAAATCTTTAATCAATCTAAGCTGTTTGGGACTCTAAATTCACTCCCCTCAAGTTTTCTCCAGCTAATTTAAAACTGTGTTTAGAGACTATTTCAGCTGATATTCTGGCCAAAGAGAAAATTATTGCACTGTAATAGCGCTAATTTTTTTTTTCAATTTAAGGATTCCATCTTCTTCTACCTTAACTTTAAAGGTACAGAATTGAATTTCATTCTTTCATAAAGTTTTTTATACTTAGGGCAGAAATGGCTTTAAATTTTTTCCTTGGAATACCAAGGAAAAGATATATCTCTGAATCTCTAATCATTTCATAATTATAGTGCTCTTAAATTATGACAGACCTAATAAGGAAAAAATGTGCTTATGTATATTCTCTGGTGGTAGAAAAGTTCTTTATTAACTTAATGAATCTGAGGTTTAAGTATACAAACAAAAATATTTTATGTTCTTTTGTTAATTTAGTTAGTCTTGTCAACTGTATTCCAGTATACTGCAAAATAAATATACCTGCAATATAATGAAGAATTAATATCTGGAAGTTCACCACCAAAAATGTGATCATCATTTTATGAGAACAATTAGAAAATTTCTTTTTAAAATGTAAAATCCAAACTGGAAAAGTAATTCAATATTTTAAAAATTGAATAAATTTTGATTTTAGGTAGCAGCGATGGTTCTGAGCTAAGCGAAGAAACTTCATGGCCTGCTTTTGAAAGGTAAGAGAAATTGCCCATTTGAACGTCTTTGAGCTTGTTTTGTCTATCTTAAAGTATATGCTAATATGAATTTCAAGAGAGAATGCTTATTACACATCCGTAAGACACTATTTAATCTTCCTGCTGGTGTCAGAAATTAGAAATTGGTATTTAAGTCTGGAATTATAAATTATAAGAATGGTGATGAATATAGAGTCATATCTCTGTTTACTTGTATTTGAATTTTAGCACATTTAAAATTGCAAGTTAAAAATAATAATAATCAATCATAATCAACTTATCTTCTTATATGTTCAAAAGTAAAATTATTTTCCTAAGTTCAGGTTCATTTAAGTAATTTTAAAGCATTTAATAGAACGATCAACTTCATTTTATGCTGCTTTGTGAAGAGTCAAATGACTTAGAAAATTATAAATTATACTCTAAATAAAGCAGTTTGAAGTTTGAATTTAAATTGCAGTGAAATCAAAATATGCCCAGAGTACACAAATTTATTCTGAAATACTTTATGTCGTACCGTATACCCCCTTCTCCTGTCCATGTTGTTGTACGCTATAAAAGCCATCACATGTATACTTTATTGATCTTCAAAGATCTCCCTAAAAATGTATCCAAACAATGCACATAATTTACTGAAGTCCATTGGACTCTTGTATTATCTCTGTTTCAGTTCTGCCATTTTCAGACTTATAAGATACTTGACTCTTGACCAAAATAATAATCCCTTTTATATATAAACTAAGCTTAGCTTGATTTCTAAATAACAAGAATGTCAGTTCGGTTGAATTTTGAATGTCACATTAAAACTGATGGGAGTTGAAAATATTTAGTTACCTAACCTCCCTGTCACTCACTTTTTAATAGAAAACAACACTCACTATACATTGGAATTTAAATTGTATTTGAATTGGTTGATTTTGTGCTGTTAATTGGAAAATTAGATCCCTGTTCTTGACGAAATTTCATAAAGATTTCTCAGCTTTACGTGATTGAGGTTTTACCTTGTAAGCCCTATATTTCAAAGTACTTTTAATTTTTCGACTCTAATTGTCCCTGTTCCCAGGTTTTGTTCTCTTCATTTTTTCGTTTGTTTGTTTTTTTACAATTAGTTTTTATATATTGTTTCTTTTTTCGAACTTTATCTTCAGCCTCTTTGCTTGGGTTTGCCTAAATGGGAAAAACAAAGAGTTACTTCTGGGGTGCTGTGATTGTCTTAGTTCTTTTTCTCTACAAAGACCATAAGGCCATCAGATGTTGATTATAGAGTGTTTTGTAATCTTTAAATAAGAGATATTGATTTACATGGTGATGAATGTAAAACTATGTGATGATAATATGAGCCATTGATTGTACACCATGTATGGAAAGTTTGTATGTTGAGACTGTATGTGCTTAGATTGAAAGACTAGTGAACAATGATAGGGAGTGGTAAGGGGTATAGAAAAAAATAGGGAGAACAAAGGTTAAAATATATTGAGTAGACGGAAATACTAGTGGTCAATGAGAGGGAGGGATAAGGGTATGGTATGTATGAGTTTCTTCTTTTTTTTTTTAATCTCTTTTTGTGGAGTGATGCAAATGTTCTAAAAAGTGATCATGGTGATGAATATATTACTATGTGATGATATTGTGAGCCATTGATTGTACCCCATGCACGGAATGTTTGTATGTTAAGAATGTTCATGTTTGTATGTTGTTTTGGCTTGATAATAAAAAATAAATTAAAAAAAGAATGTTATGTGCTTGACGTTGTATCAATTAGAAAAAAAGATATTGACTTACAAAATTGTTTATCAGATTGCTTGAATTGTAAGTGAGTAATAAGAATGGTTTTGTGTTCATTTGTTCTCATCCCAACAGGTTACTTACGAAGATGGTATTTAATGATGTTACCTTTATATCTCAAAAATATTTTTCTTTTATGACAGTTGTTTTGCTTTGCAGACATTTGTAGCTAAAAATCTACTGTACTGTGCCAACTTTAAATCTGTGACTTTTGGAAAAATTTTGGGAATAGTTAAATTAATGCTGCCCAGCAACATTCAGACATGAAACAGCAAAAAGTGAATATAAAAGAATATAAAATAATATTTGTGGATAGCAAAATTGAAGATAGTACTTTGAATGTTAAATATGCCATTTTCTGTTCTTATTTACTTATTAAGTAGAGAGGCATCAAATATGCTGTTGCTTAAGTTGCTAAAACAATATTTTGTGTTTTAAATAGCATTTTTCAACAGTGGGACTTTTGGCTTTTCCCAGGCAAAGTATCCTCCCCAAATGATAGAGAGGAAAATAGAATTGCTTCAGTCACATTAAAACTAATGTTTTAACGTTACAGGCCAGGTTACATTTTAGGTGTCTTCATAGGGACATGTAATAAAAAATGAATTATTTATATAAACCCAAGCATCCTATTTAAACTGGAATCCAAGAACTGGAATTAAACAAAAAAATTTTGGAAGAATTTCTCAGGTTTTGGTATTATTTGGTTATAAATAGCTCTTTAATTCTTTTAGCAGATTTGTGAAAGTGAATCTACATATAAATATATGTTGTGCAGTAAACACATAAATGTTTCTAGTGTCAGTAGGCAAGGGAATAGATTTTTGAAATCTTACTGCATGCTTTAAAAAAGAAAGAAGCAATCACATACTATCCTTTTGTAAGATTTAGAAATCTATATTACACGAAGAAATGATTGTACTGTTCTAGGTACTGATGATGATTGTGTGAATAAAAGCATATGTAATGTATACAATTTATAATGGAATCCAACAGGAACAGATTATACCATTCTCTCGGCCCGGTGACAAGAGTGGCACGAAATGGCTGTCGAAGCCACATGAAGGCCAGCAGGTACCATTCCCCTGCATTTAGGGGAAACAGCACTCCCCTCTGGTGTTGGTGATTGGCTTTCCATGGGTGTGGTCTGACATTGTGTCTGTTATTTCCTGACTTATTGGCTTAAAAATGAAACAAAAGGTCCAGGAAAATTTTCTGTCCAAGATCTAATGTAAAGATAAATTTGAATCGTTCTTTCTGATCCACAGAGCTAATTAATCACTACAATTGGCATCTTTATTTCAGATTATTTAAATGCCTCCAGATTGGTAGCTTTTTAACTGCACAGGTCTTTTCAATGCTGCTGGTTACTGGATGAGTAATATAAAAATCTACTTTTTATTTGTAAGACTGTAATCAAAGCATTTTCTTTGCTTCTCCATTTGATTTGTCTTTTTTTTTTCAGAATTTGTCAGTTAAACTTCAGGTCCTGATTTTAGATGTTTATTTCATTAAATTATATTGGCGTATTTAAACTCGTGTTCATTCAGTTTAGTTAAGCCAGGTCTCTTTCTGTACTATATTACCTGTGGAAGAAAAAAATATGGTAGATTGATTTGGGATGGGGTGTGGAGGGTAGTGGTAATAGTAATCAACAATTCAACAAAATAGCAAGCTTTTGAAGTAAGGTATGTCAATTTTTTTTTGGTGTCTCCTTATGTATACCTCCCATATATAATATGACTCTAAGATGAAATTTCTAGTAATTTCTAGGTTTTTAAGTCACTTTGAAGACACCTAAATAATCATAAAGGGATAAACTAGCAAACTTCAGTTTTCTTCATTGTTATAAGAATTCTGTATCTCGTGCTGAAAGATTTTTAACAGTCTGTATGTTTTAATTGGATCATGTAGAAATCATTCTTGTTACCCTTTAATCAACTGGATAACAAATATTAAAATGTTTGATTATTTTGTTATATTTTCTTAACAAGTATAAAAAGAACTTGAGTTTGGGAGTTATCTTTTTCTTGGAGAGAAAGAACATGTATAAATGTATTCAAAGAATAAATGTATTCAAACATTTATTATGCATTGGCAGCATTTAAATATGATTAAAATTTTTTTGCAGAAAGCAAGTGTTTTTTAATCTGTTGTTACTGCTTTTATTGCTTCTTTCACCTATTTTAAAATTATATTAAGCATGGGATGTTTTGTTTGTTTTCCCTCTCTTGAGCTTCTGTCTGCTATTTTTATTTTCAATTTTTTTGTATTTAAATATTTTTAACAAATAGAATCATCATCTTTCTTACCAGGTCTGAAAGTTTCTAAAGGGAAAAAAAAGTTACAGCAATGATGCAGTTTGGCATGTTAAGAAGAAAAAAATCTTAAATCCTTAATATTTACAAAAGTGAATTACTGTATTCCTTCTGAATTATACTTACTGAAATACATAATAAAGTGTGTATTTTAACCACCTGCTGACTTTAATAACTTTATAATTAACTTTTGTGACTGCTTTCCAAATTTTAAATAATAACCTTTATAATTGTCTTCTCAGCTTTGAATAAAGTAATAAAGTTTTTAAATTAAAGACAATTACATTTTATTTATTTACTTGATGGCTACTATAGGCAAAACCTTTTATGTCCCTTTTTCCTTTCATTATTATAGTTCTGCAGAATCAGAAGATTTGGCTGTACATTTATATCCAGGAGCCGTTACCATTCAAGGTGTTCTCAGGAGAAAAACTTTGTTAAAAGAAGGCAAAAAGCCTACAGTGAGATTTCTTTTTGTTACATTTTAACACACCTCTAAAAATAGGCATATGTACTAGATCCTAAAAATATATTAAGACAACTGAAATTAAACCAGTTATATAGTATATTTGAAATAATTTAAAATACACATTTGCCTCACCAGGTTTCTTTATTTAAAGTGGTGTTATACCTGCCATACAGATTTCAGTTAAATCATGTCTTAAGGGTGCTTAAATCAAGATACTCCTATACTTCTCTTTGTTCCCTAATATAGTTCTTATACAAAATATTTTAAGAACCCTGAAAGTATATACTATTAAAAAAGTATAAAATAGTACCCAGATAATAAGTGCTATAGTCCTCTGAACTGTAACTATCTACAGAAAAAAAATAAAGTTTAGTGAAACAAACTTTGATACATAACACAAAAGTTTGTCTTTCCCAACATCAGTATTGTAACTTGTCTAACTAAAGATAGAAGAGGGTATTTTTTATTTTCTTCAGGTGATATAGTTTTATCTAATTTGGAATATACAGTCTTTGACTTATACCCACGCTTAAAGCTTTTGAAGAAGGAGAGTTTCCTAAAATATAAAAATGGTTTACATGTAAGTAATCTGATTTTCCTGCTTACATGACAGTAAACCACAGACAGGCACATGTAATCAAGAGGCTATGCTAGGCCAGCTAGTGAACTACGAATAGCATGTCACTCAGGGCATCACCACGCCTCATGTGTGTTGAATGCTGTAAAGAGAGAAATGATGAGACAAAATGCCTACCTCATGGAGATTGCATTCCAGTGAATTAAAAAACAGAAACTAAGCCCTTAAAAATAAGATAATATGATAGAGCATGATGGGGTGAGGAGAGATGTCACCATACTGAGGCGTTTTTTGCTGAGATCTAAAAAGAGATTGAGTCAGCCATGTGACGGTCTTGGGGAAGAACATTTAAGGACAAGAAATAGCAAGTGCAAAGGCCTGGATATGGGGCAGGCCATGGTGGCTCAGCAGGCAGGAATGCTTGCCTGCAATGCCAGAGGACCTGGGTTCAATTCCCGGTGCCTGCCCATGTTAAAAAAAAAAAGCCTGGATATGGGCATCTCCAAGAGACAAGGAAGCATGTGTGGTCAAAGCACTGAAAGTAGGGGTATGGAGATTAATTCAGAGAAAAAGGTTAGGGTAGCTTGATGATGTATTAAATGTGACATTTGAAGGAAAGAGTAGGAAGAAAGATAACCTCTGGGTTAAGGGACTGAGCAGAGTAGATGTTAGGGACTTTTATTGAAGTAGGGAAAGTTTTTTTTCGGTGGGAGGTAGGTAAGTCTTGGTCAATTTCAATGTGATATGCTTATTAGACATTAAAGTGGAGATATCAGTTTGGCTCTTGAAAAAGTACAGTTCAAGAGTACAGCAAAGAGAGAACAGATTAGGTATCATTAGCATACAAATATTAATTGAAGCCTGGGACTAGATGAGATCATCTATGAAGAAAGTGTAGCTGGAGAAGAAGTGGCTGAAGCTAGAGCATTGTAGCAAGTAAAGAAAACTTTTTTTCTGCTACAAGAAAAGTTTAGGAAAAAACTAAGGAACTGTTATCATAGAAGTCTAGCAGTTAAAGTATTTCAAGGAAGAAGTGGCCAGCTGTGTCAGATTATGCGTATTATGAAGACAGAGGACAGCTTTGATAAAATGTCAACTATTAATAGCCTTGACAGTAGTAGTTTCAGCCTGAAAACCTTATTGAAGTAAGTTGAGAAAGAAATGGTCAAAGTAGAAGTAGAACAGAAATTAGAGATAAACTCATAAGAAGCTGTACTGTAAAATAGAAGCAAAGAAATTGAATGGAGTCTGGGGAGCAAAGAGGATGAGTCGAGGGAAGGATTTTTTAAGGTGGGAATACTATTAAGGCTCATTTAATGATGGTGGGGAGGGGGGGAATTGAGATACTGTTAGACACATTAATTGCAAAAGTAAATTCCTTGAGAAAACAAGAGATAGCTGAAATCTAGGGAATAAAAGGTGATTTTGAGTTTGTCCTTAGTAGGAGGGTTAACTATTGTAGCAGGAAGGGAGGCCAAGTATATGGGTCTACAAACAGATAGTTAGATGAAATTAGTGCTGGGAAGATGTGGCAGTTCTCATCAGATTTGCTTTTGATTTTCTTGCAAGTATGAAATGAGATCACCGTGGGGGTGGGGTATTCGAGTTTTGGGGAGAGAGGAAAAGTATGAAATAATCATCTCCTGAGAAAGGAAGTATAATGACTTACTTGGGTAAAAGGAAAGGATTGTCAACTTCCATTTGAAGTTGGTGATCGTAATTTAATCAGTCAGCAAAATTACATGATTTCTCCAATAATATTCAGCTACTGTAAGGTGGTACCAAGTAATTAGTTGGTTAGATTTAACTATAGTTAGGGTTTTGTTAGGAGAGAGGATCAAGGGGCATATTTCCGTATTTCAAAGGGCATAATTATAGTGCTAGATCATAGAATATAGGCTAGCTACGAAGAAAGGAAAAAGAAGAGGACATGGGTGGGGGAATGCTAGATACTATTAAAAAGGGAAAGGACTCTTAAAGAGATCAAGAATTATCTGAATGATAGTACTAGAGTATATTAGCTGGACATGATAATCAGGAATGTTGAGAGAGATTTCAGAAGTAATACAAGTCTAAGGTTTGACTATTAGATGGCTAAGGAGGAGTGAAGCTAAAGATCACTTCACTAGAGTGCTGAAGACTTAAGGGGTCACTAGCATTTTATTAATATATTCATATCTGTGTTTGTCCTTTCCAGGTAGCGTCTTGGACAAAATATTGGGCAGCTTTGTGTGGGACACAACTTTTCTACTATGCTGCCAAATCTTTAAAGGCTACAGAAAGAAAACATGTAAGTATTCCTCCTCTGGAAGATTATAAGGAAAGTAGCCCTAATGGGATGTACAGTGTTTTGTTTTGTTTCATATTCTAGTCCACAGGTTCTTATACACTGTATTAGGGTTTTCTTAGGAAACAGAACCAACAGGAAATATCTGTAAATATGAGATTTTATGAAAGTGTCTTATGCAGCTGTGGGGATGCATGAGTCCAAATTCTGTAGGGCAGTCCACGAGCTGGCAGCTCCGGTGCAGGTCTTCAGTGAATTCTCCAGGAAGCTAGCTAGCTGCAGTGGAGATGAAAATTCTTTCTTCTGACTGCTGAGGTTATCACTTATCCTTTTAAAGCATTCAACTGATTGAATTAAACATCTCTCATTATGCAAATAATATGGTGGAATTATTTTTATTCAGTAAGTCTATTCCAAAGAAAGAAACCTAATTTTCCCATATTTTGATGTTGATTTCCTGAATGCTGTTTTTACATTGCGGGTGCCAGAACTGCACATTCCTGATATCTGTGTTGGCATCAAAGCCTTCCCAGACCTGGATTTCTGGTTTAGAATATGGTTTGAAACTATTGCCTTGTTTCTTTTTGTATAAATGAGAAGACTTAATAAGGACATTCTAATAGCATCTAGTCAATTCTCCAGGCTCCTTGGTAGACAGAGGCTATCAGTCTTTCCAATCCTTATTTTTTTTTTTTTTTGCATGGGCAGGCACGGGGAATCGAACCTGGGTATCCGGCATAGCAGGTGAGAACTCTGCCTGCTGAGCCACCATGGCCCGCCCAGTCTTTCCAATTTTAAAGCATTTCCAAGCAGATACCTTTCATTTTCTCAGTAATTATCCCATTCCAGTGTTTATCCTAGTCATTAAAATAACTTTCCACCACAAATCACCTTGAAATTATTTTATTAACTGTCTTAATGTAAGTTGATGTTGATTACTCCTAAAATGTTCTTACATCCTCACAAATTTGTCATCAAAACAGGTTTACATTTTAATGAACTCGTGGTAGACTTTGATTTTTTTGATGGTGGAAACACTATTTGTTTCCCATTTAAATATGTCAGTTTTTTCTTAAAGAAATAAAACTATTAACTAGGAGTCTATGTTCCTAATTTGTAAAATGTGAGAATTTGGTGCCAACATCTAAAGTTTTTCTACCTTAATGTCTGACTCAGTGATTTTTCCCAACAGTGAAGAAAAATAAGCAATGACAATAGTTACTACAGACAGCTTTCTTGTGTTTCATATTACTTAAATGAAGACTCAGAATGCTCTTTTCTCCAGATGTAGAATCTTCCCATGAATCTCTTTTGTGTGCTGCTTTGATTTTATGTGCCAGGGATACAGTCTTAGAAAGGAAGAATAATTTGTTTCCATGTTTCATTATTAAATACCCTTGAGAGGAATTTTGTTTCTGTATTTTGTATGTTTGGGAGAAAATTAAATGGTTTAAGATTTACTGTGGAAGGAAGAGTAAGCCGCTAAAGGAAAATAAGTCCTTTTTCTGCTTATGAGTTACCCAAATTATACTGCATATTTCAGAAAAGCTCTTCTTTTTCCCCACAGTTTTATTACTTTAATTACACCAAAGGTACCTAGAGGACATTTTTGGCTTAAACAAATGTAGGCAGTGCTGTAGATATCACGTGGTGTAAAAAAAATAATAAAACAGCTCCAGAACTATCAAAGTTTTTGAGATAGCCTCTCCTTTCTTCTTTTACAAACATAACCACAGCCTGTCCCCATTCAGAATTTCACGTTAATCATTACCTTGCTTGTCTTTACTTTTACCATATTTCCTTTTATAATGCAGTTTCATTTTTGAACTGTCTCTAAATGGAATCATATATATTCTTAAGCACAGACTCTTTTGCTCACTATTATGTTATTATAATTATTGCATTGAATTAAAGACTGAGTGATCACAACCATTCTGTAGATATTTGTTTTTTTGTATTGGGGCCAAATTGACTATAATGCCTATATACCTGTCAAAATTACATAGCTTTGTTCCACTAGAACATTTTACAGAGTAATTGCCTCTGCTTAAAGCTGTTATACTCAAAGAAAAAAAAAGTAGCTTGATATAGGCTAAATTAAATCCTTTGTCTTTAGCAAAAGAGCATATAATTTTTCACATAATCACTGAGATATTTGCTGGCTGGATTTAAGTATTATAAAGATGTAAGTATTAAAAATAACATTCTTCTCCTAACTTTAATTAGAAAGAGCCAAACTGGCGAAGTTATAGCTGTATTTGTCATCTGATGCATATGTTAAATCTCTTTTTTGTGCTTGGAATTGTTACTTACATATATAGAATTACTAATATATTTTGATAGTTTGGGTTTTTAATTATATGAAATTTCTGATAAATAATGAATTCGTAATGTTTAGAAATTAGAATAATAGTGGGTTGTGAGGATGTCAAATTAAGTGAGAAGGAAATGAACTATACCCCTCATCTTTCTAGTTAAATCTTAGTAATTAGAGAATTATGGGAACAGGATAGAAGGTATACTAAATATAAACAGGTCCTTGTTTATATTTAGTATCAGTCTTCAAATGGAAGAACAACAGAACTAAAAGCAATGAAGGAAAAAATATTTAATTTTTAACAAAAGTTAAAATAGAAACAAATTGTAAGAAAATATTTCCTATATATAAGCAACAGTTAAAGGATTAAAATCTATTATGTAAATGTAACACCACCTATGTTGTGATATTTAAGCTAAAGCCAATCATGAGGAAACAGTCATGTCTAGATTCTCGGACATTCTACAAGACAGCTGGCTTGGATTCTTTAAAAAGACCAAGAGTAGCAGGATGGAGGTGGGGGTAGGAGCATAAAAGACTGCTGTAGATTCAAAGAGACTAAAGAGTATTGACAACCAAATGCAATGTATGTCTTTGATAGAATCCTGGAGTTAAAAAAAAAAAAAAAGTTGTAAAGGTTATTATTGGGACAGTTGGAAATTTTAATACGAATTTTATATAAATGTGTTATAAATTTCTTGGGTGTGATGCTTATATTGTGGTTATGTAGTAATATGTTCTTATTCTTAGGAGATAAATGCTGAAGTATTTGGAGTTCAGTGACATGATGCTGCAAGTTAAATTTAAATGTTCAGAAAGGTCAAGCAAATGAGGCAAAATTAGATGAAGAGTATTTGGGTAATCACTGTAGTATTCTTTCAACTTCACTGTATTTTGAATATTCTGAAATTAAAAGATAGGGGGCAAATCACTAATGAAAACATAGGTTAAAAACATATACTTTAGAGAATAATAAAATATAGGTATGTAAACTTCCAGATTCATCCTCCCCACATTTATAAACATGTATATACAAGTATAAAAAGCAGAGTGGCTTGAAGAGAGAAGGGGAACTATTATTTTAGTCCATATTTTTTTAATATTTCAAAATGAAAGCATTCACTATAAAAATAATTTTTAGTGGCAGTGTATTCACCACAAAAATTTTTGTAGAGATATTTGAACCTGTCACTGTATAGTTATCGATGCTTAATCGGTATCAAACAAATATTATTTGATTAGTTACATTGTAAAAACCAAGCCTGCTCCTGAAAAAGAAATCTAATATATATATAAAGACCTTTCACAACTCAGAATAAAACCATACAATAGAAAAATGGAAAAGGATGATAAATAAAAGCTGAAATTCAAATGTCTAATGAACATGAAAAGATGTGATCAACCTCACTCAAAAAATGCAGATTAAAGAAGATAGTTTTGTGGTTTTTTTTGCCATTGGGCAGAAATTTAAAAGACTGATAATACTCCCCCTCTCTAAGTGGGACATGACTCCCAGGGGTATGGACCTTCCTGGCAACGTGGAACAGAAATCTTAGAATGAGCTAGGACTCAGCATCAAGGGATTGAGAAAACCTTCTCGACCAAAAGGGGGAAGAATGAAATGAGACAAAATAAATTGTCAATGGCTGAGAGATTCCAAACAGTCGAGAGGTTATCCTGGAGGTTATTCTTATGCATTAAATAGATATCACCTTGTTATTCAAGATGTAGCTGAGAGGCTGGAGGGAACTGCCTGAAAATGTAGAGCTGTGTTCCAGTAGCCATGTTTCTTGATGATGATTGTATAATGACATAGCTTTCACAATGTGACTGTGTGATTGTGAAAACCTTGTGTCTGAAGCTCCTTTTATGTACGGTATGGACAGGTTAGTAAAACATATGGATTAAAAATAATAAATAATAGGGGGAACAAATGTTAAAATTAATTTAGTAGATTGAAATGCTGGTGATCAGGGAGGGGGTGGGGATCTGGTATGTAAGATTTTTTTCTTTTTCCTTTTTATTTTTTTTCTGAATTGATGCAAATGTTCTGAGAGGTGATCGTGGTGATGAATGTACAACTGTGTGATGATATTGTGAGTTATTGTTTATATACCAAAAGTGGAATGATCATATGGTAAAAATGTTCGTGTTTGTACAGTTATGTTTAAAAAAAAATTTTTTTTAAATGCATCACCTCATGAGATGGAAAGTTCTCCAGGACAGTTAAATGAAAAAAAAAGCAAGATACAGAACAGAGTACATAGTATGCTACCGCGTGTAAAAAAGGAGGGTAAGAATATATATTTGTATTTGCTTACATCTGCCTGAAGAAATGCTGGAAAAGGTACGACAGAAATGAACAAAAATGGTTGGCTGGGGGGACTAAGGAGTGGATGAATAGGAACAAAGTGTGTCCCTTTTTGCTTTGTTCTGATTTGTGAACCATATAAATGAATTTTCCATTAATTTTAAAATATATAAATAAATTCTACAGTGTGAAAATTGAAAAAAAAGACATAATATAGCGTTGGCTGCAGTGTAGAACATAAACTGTATCATACAAGATTGGCAGAAATTTAAATTGATGTTGTTTCTGTGGGAGGCAGTTCTAGTCAATATTTGACTTAATAATAACCAGCAATCCCACATCTGAGAATCTGTCCCACAGAAATCCTCAAAAAGCACCCAGATAGCTGTAGAAGATTATTTATTCCTGTAATTTTTGTTTGTTTGTTTGTTTTCACATGGGCAGGCACCAGGAATCGAACCCGGGCCCTCTGGCATCACAAGCAAACGTGCTTGCAAGCATTCCTGCTGAGCCACCATGGCCCACCCCTTGTAATGTTTTAATAGCAGAAAGCTGTATACAACCAGAGTACTTATCAGTAAGGAAATAGTTACTGACTGGGTGAAAGCCTCAAATGAGAGAATAAATATACCCCTGTTTGTATATAGAAACCAACAACAGCAGCAAAAAGCCTCTGATATAGATGAATAGAAAAAGAGTTATATCCTTTCATAGGGGCTTATAGTCCTTGAGTTACTTTTTTTAATTAAAAAAAGAAGCAATTGAGGCAGAGGTTTGGAGAGAATATTAGAAAATCATTTGCTCCACTTTAAATTAGGAGCCATCAAACCAGCAGTTCTTGGTATTGCAAATTTTATTGTCTTCATAGTATTAAAACTTCCTAATTCCTTTAGCTTTCATTTTTGTAGTACCTGTGTTGTACTGATAATGTGTTGTGCTCATTCTTCTTTTAATTGGGAAACATACATACAAAGAAGATAAGTAATATTCATGTACATATTTTAAAATAATAAATAAAATGTGCACCTATATACCTTCGATCCAGGGTGTAGGAAATAGAATGTGACCAGAATCATAAGAGCATTGTTCCACATCCTCACCATATTTGTCATTGTCAATCTCTTTAATTTTGGTTAATCTGTTAAATATGAAATGGTATCTCACTATGTAAATTTGCTTACCCTTGATTATTTAATGAGTTTGAAATTTTTTTCACATTCATTGCTTATTAAGGTTTCTTCTGTGAAATGCCTGTATAAATATTTGCCTATTCTTCTCTTAGATGCTGTAGTTTTCTTTTTATATATTCTGGATATTAATCTATTACCAGTTTGTTATAAAATATTTTCTTAACTTGTCTTTTCACTCTCTTATGGCATATTTTAATGAAAAGTTCTAAATTTTAAAGTAGTAAGATTTACCTTTCTTTTCCTTTATGATTAGTATTTCTGGGTCATGTTTAAAATTCCTTCTCTAACCTAAGATCATTAAGATAGTCTCATACCTACTAATAGTTTCAAAGTTTTGTGTTTTACTTTAATGTCATTTATCCATCTGGAATCATGGTGGGGTAGGCAGTCTTGTGACATAGGCATCCATGTTCTTGATTTTTCTGTGTAGATAACCACTTTTCCTGGCACCCCTTACTGAACAGTTAGTTTGTTCTTCCTTCACTGATCTGCAGAGTCCACTGTTACCAGTTTATATTTTTATGCATGTTTTAAAATTTAATTTAAATTTTTAAATTTAAAATAATTAAATCTTTTTTTAAATTAATTATTTTTTAATAAACCCAACTGTTCCAACTTTTATTATTGCTCTGTTGATTTGTTCTTGTCCCAAGAGTCATTCTCAGTTACTATATCTTTGTAAGTTTTGATATGTAGCAGAGCAAATCCCTCCTAATTCTTCAGGAGTCAGTCTTGGTTATTCTTTGTCCTTTGCTTTTCTATATAAATTTTAGGATCAGTTCTACATAAAACCTTATTCAGATTTTTCATTGAACTGACAGAATCTGTAGGTAGATGTAGGGAGAATTGACATCTTTACAACAATAAGCCATTTTCTCCTTTTCATTGATGTCTTTACCGTATCTTCTTCTTTAATGTTGTTTAACTGTTATACTTCTATGTCTTTTATTATATGTATTCCTATATACCTTCTTTTTTGTAACTGATTTTTATAGTTCTAGTGTATAGAATTACATTTTGACCTTCATGTAAATCTTTTTCCAGCAACCTTACTAATCTTTCTCATTAATTTGGTAGATTTTAGTGAATTTTCTGGGGCATAATATCATTTGTGAGTAATAGCGGTTTTATTTCCCCTCACCTGTGTACCTTTTATTTCCTTTTATTGTCTTATTGAGTGGACTTGATCTTCCAATTCAGTGTTGAATGGAAGTAGCAATAGTGGACATCCTTATCTTGATGCTTTTGAAATGTATTTAGCATTTTACCTCTGAGTGTATTTGCTGCAAGGTTTTTTTCCCCTACTTTGTTTTGTTTTGCTTTTTGCCTCGGTTTTGTTTTTTTGTTTTATTTTTGGTGGAAGCTCTTTATTACATTAAAAATTTCCCTTCTGTCTTAGTTTGCCTGAGCTGCTATCACATATCACACACAATGGGTTGGTTTAAGCAACAGGAATTTATTGGCTTGTGTTTTCAAGATTAGGAGAAGTCCAAAATGTAGTAATGGAAAAGCTATGCTTTCTCCCCAAAGACTGTGGCATGTCTTGGTAGTAGCTGCAGGCTGTTGTTGGCTCTCCTGTCGCATAGCAGTGTCCTCTCCTTTCTCTTCCAGGTCCTGCTAACTACTTGCTCTGGCTCCTTTCTCCCTGTGGCTTTCTCTTTATAAGGCCTCCAGTAATCTGAATTAAGGCCCACTTCATTCAGTGGGGCCTTGCTTTAAATAAAAAGAACATCTTCAAAAGGTAGCATTCAGAGTGGGTTCACTCCCACAAGAATGTAAATTAACAACACATCTAAACTGACACATAATTTAATGTGTCACACCTTCTATTCCTGGTTGGCTGTGTTCTGTTCCATGTTTAGCATTAAATTTTAACAAATGAGTTTTTTGTATCATCTGTTGAGTTGATCATATAATTTTTCCTTTTAATATGTTAATATGATAATTTACTTTTAATAGTTTTTCCTAAATTTAATTAACCTTGCTTTTTTTTTTTTTTAATAAACCCAACTGTTCCAAAGTAAGACAAGGGGCTATATAAGACAGCCTTCCACCAAACTGCGAGGGTACAGCAGACCAAAGAATGACTCAGACAAGTCCAGCTCAGCGAGTGAGAGAGAGCATTTGTTGGGGGCTTACAAGGAGTCCTCATCCCAGTGGTGGGAAGAGATAGGAACTCCTTGCTATGATGGTCTGCACTGACCAGAGATGGGGGCAGTGTTTTATAAGATTTGAACGAAGGCAGGTCGGATTGAGTTATTGGTGCAGTGTAGTTGGCTGTGTGTGCATTCAAATTAAGGGTTACAAGTTGATGGATCAAGCTTCAGTTGTTTTCCTCCTGGGCATAACTTCTGATGATGCTGTTTATCTTATCAAGCATTGCTTCTGACAACAGTACTGTTTTCCTCAAGCTAAGAGTTACTGTTTTACTGATAGGGGAACATCCGTTCTCTAGGGTCTGGGGAAAGGGAAGAATTGGGGGATAACGCAAAAGTTCATGTATGTTACACCAACTTAGTTGCACTAACGGATTTTCTGATGTTAAGCCAACCTCACATTTCTGTGATAAATCCAATTGGTCATCATGAATCAAGTTTTTTATACACCACAAGATTCAGTTTGCCAATATTTTATGTAATATTTCCTAAATGTATGTTCAGGAAGGAGAATGACCTTATTTTCTGTATTTCTTTTTAATAGGATCCTTTTCTTGGCTCAAAAAAAGGCATACCTGAAAAATAAGAAAGAGAAATAAAAGAATAGTTAACTAGAAAAATGACAGGCATACTAAGAATACTCTTTTTTTTTTTTTTTAAGAATACCAAGTAAGGATATAGTGTTAAGGATTATCTGATAGTATTGTTGGTTTAATATAACATACTTATTAAAATGCAAGTATGTTTTCTGTGAGGGATAGTGGATAGCATAGCAACCCAAAAAAACAGGGATGGATTGATTAGTTTTACCAACAGGTCATGCTCTTAGTGAATGAAGAATAGAACACATAGGTTTTGATGAAGAATTGAAGCTGGGAAAGGTATGGAAAATAGAAAACTACCTGAAGAGGGCGTTTAGTAGTAAAAGGCACTGAGTAGACCTGCACCAGCTCAAAGACACTAATGTCATCTCTCGTTAGGGAAAACTGAAAAGAAACTGCCTAACACTTTATTTTTGCTTAGAATGAGCCACAAAATTTGTATTTATGTTAATTATCTTTTTATCTCTTAGTTCAAATCAACATCAAATAAGAATGTATCTGTGGTAGGATGGATGGTGATGATGGCTGATGACCCAGAGCATCCAGACCTCTTCCTGCTGACTGACTCTGAGAGAGGTGAAGTAGTAGAATAACCACGGGTTAAGCTATTACATACACGTAACTTTCAATAAGCCAAAGCCTAGTTTAACTAGAATACTGTATGTGGGTAGAAGGGTTATTAGTATTGTTTTATCTATAGGGAGAATATGTCACAATGTATTTTAGTGACATCTTGATATTGTTAGAGATTGTTTCCTTTGTTACGTGGGCATAAGCTTGAAATTAAAACCCCAAGTAATTCCTAGAGAGCTAACCAAAAAAGAAAAAAGAAATTTGAGAATCTATAGGCCAGTTATTTTACAATCCCAGATTTGCCATTTATAGTACCCCTTCATTTACACCCTGGAGTTGACTAAGTTTTGAATTTGGCAGTTTTAATTTAAACAGTTTTTATTCAGTTATTTTAAATTAAATTAATTGGTTATTTGACACTCAGATCACTTTCCAAATAATTATAATACTTTACATGCACTATACATAGATATTTATGAATAAAATTATTGGCTCTTGGCCATAGGCAATTGTTAAGTGGATGAGAGAAGTTGGAGGATGGACTGTGTACAATCAAATCATACTTCCTAATCCTACTTGGGCCAGTAGAGGAGGCGGTCAATCAGAAAAGAATCTTAGTCAATTGCTACTCTCCCTTCCTAACAACTTCCAGCTCTGAACAAACACCACAAAGGAAGCCAGAAAGGAAATTTTTTCTTATCTGCCCAGAGTCTTCCACTCCAGCAACTGCTAACTGAAATGAAATTTCACTATCTTTTGTTGACTTTGCAACTATATTTTGACCTCTGTTTATTCTAATGCTATTTTGTTTCAACAGATATTCTGCTTTTAGGAAAATACAGTGTTTTAAGTGAGAATTTAAGTAATAAGCAAATATGTTGGATACACACACACACACAAAAAGTATCAGTTTTGTTTTGAGATGAAAGGAAATTGATTTACCAAGTAAGGACTCCTTGCTTTACATTCTGAGTTGAAAGCCCTAGCCCCCGAAAATGCCAAAAGCATTATTCAGAAAATTATATTTGAAAGCAAGATCATTTTTATTGGGTTTAGTTAATTAATTCTTTTGTTTTCCTTCAAGTTTCCTTAGTATGCTTGATAGAGCTATTTCAGAAGAGCCAAGGTTTTAATGAAGTCTGTATTAATGGCAATTTGATGGGAACGGGAGGATGGAAAAATTGCAGCTGTGGTCAGCTTAACTATAGTTGTGCCTTTGTTCAGATAGACCTAATATCTGCATCTGAGATGAACAAGCACAACAAGGTTAGTTGAGTAATTAGACATTTAGTGGACAAAGAAACATTTGTTTTGTTTTGTTTTGTTTTTGGTATGGGCGGGCTCTGGGTATCGAACCCGGGTCTCTGATACGGCAGGCTAGAATTCTGCCACTGAACCACCATTGCCCGCCCAACATTTGCTTTTGAAAGTGAAAAAGTCCTTTGTTAGAATCTCAAAGAAAAGCTGTATAATGCTTAAATATCAGACTCTTGAGCCATTGAATGGAATTATAAAGGGAAGAGAGTAGATTTAAGAAATGAAAAAAAACAGAATAAAGGTCTGAACTTAGGGAAGCCTATAATATGTGACTTATATTATAAGAGGGATATCTTAATTTCTAAGAGAAAAAATGCCTCCTTAAATTTTCCCAGGGAGCCCCCAGCAGACCAGGAAATCAGTAATAATCTTCACTAATGTCTTGTAATTAAAGACTATAAACTTAGTTGATATAATTGTTAGCCTATTAGTCCTTAATCATATTCAATAGCTAATATTTGAAAAACATGTTAAAGCATCTTGGCATGTAGATATTTAATAAAAGATCTTAATATTTATATTATCTAATTATAGTATTAAGAACAGATATTCTGCACTTTCATCCACACATACAAATCTAGAGGGACTAAACTAACTTATTTAAATGCACTTTAAAGAATATTTGAGGAGTTAGAGTGGGCCACGGTGGCTCAGCAGGCAGAGTTCTCACCTGCCATGCTGGAGACCTGGGTTCGATTCCCAGTGCCTGCTCATGCAAAAAAAGAAGAATATTTGAGGAGACAAATAATATTACTTCTCTACTAATTCATACAGCAAAACAGTGGCTTTCTGAATAAATGATCATATGTGAAGTTGTTAGAGGACTCTTCTTTTTTTTGTATGGGGAAAATATGGTGTTAAATAGAATTCTGCATCTGAGAACTCTGGTCATATCTTATCTTGCTCTTTGATATCTGGCAGAATTATTTTGTGTCATAGTCCTTAAATTTTTATCATTCTCTCCTTGTTTTTGGTAATTTTAGGAAATTCATACAAGTTTCAAGCTGGCAATAGAATGAATGCGATGTTGTGGTTTAAGCATTTGAGTGCAGCCTGCCAAAGTAACAAACAACAGGTAAGCATCTCACTTAATCCCAAGAGTCCATAACCTGGGAGTATATTTAAAAGGGTTCCAAAGAGATGTAAGTGGACTAATTTTCTGAATGAACTGGACAAAGGGTGGTATTTTTATTCTTTTTCTTGTTGACAACAGTCAGCAAGACATGTAGTCTATCATTTCATGAGGAGTGATGAATAAACTAACATAACAAAATCTAAATTAGTAAGAACTATGTAAAGAAAATAGGATAATGTGATAAAGAGTGATGGAAATAAAGACAACTTTAGATAAATGAACGTGAACAATCAAGATCTCTCTAAGAAGATGACACTGACATGAATGATGAGGCAGGGCCAGCCATGTAAAGCTTAGGGAGAAGAGAGATCTGGGTAAAAGGAACAGACAAAGCAAAGAGCCTAAAGCTGGATTTACTTTAAGGATCAAATCAGAGCAGTGTAATAAGAAGCAGGGGAATGTGGTGCCAGAGTGAGTAAAAATCAGATGGCACTTTAAATTTCTAAAATCTGCTTTGATTCCTCTTTACTTATTCTATCAACAACTTGATGTTAGTTCCTGTGGTCTTAATGGAACTAATAACTGGGTTTTGATAGTGTTTGTTTGTTTTTTTATTTTACTGATTGGTCTAATTCAAAAGCTTTCAGCTACAAGGGAGAAGGAATCCTTAGTGTTGCTTTCTACAAACCTAGTTGCAGAGTTACAGTTGAATTATGAATTGATAGAGCAGGTATAAAATAAGCATAACTATAGTTATGGAAATTGCTATAGACATTTTGTAAAACAGAATTTTACTTGAATGTATTTGAAAATCAGCTTATGATATTGTTAATACAAAAATGTATATACAAGTTTATGGAAAAAATGGCTGTAGAGAGACTGGGCTCACTTATCTCCCAGGAAAAATGAGTGGACAGGCAGAAACTATCTAGAAATACAATTCTGGGGCTCTAGAGATTAGGGGGATTGCTGTACAACAGCCAAGAAAGTGTAGGACAAAGAGACAGAGAAGCTGCAGTGGAAGATCATAGCAACCCCCTTCAGGCCCAACTACTGGCCCTGATCCACCACTCTTGGGACAGAAAGCTTCAGGGTATCTTGTCCCTGGAAGGCAGGCAGCTACAGACCGAGATGGCTATGGAGATCCACTCTCCCGAGAAAAAGGCAGGACACTAGCACTGTTCCAGCTTTTGGCTAGTGAATTTGGACTGCTGGGACCTGCAATTTCAGTCTGCCCAGCACAATACTGCTACACTATTATCTGCAGTCCACATGGAACTAAGAGCCTGGGGGGAATAGGTTGCTGAAGAGCACCATCTGCTAGCAGGAGAGGAAAGCGCACTTCTAGGAAGACATCTAAAAGGCATTTGGGCGAAGAGGGCCATATCCTGTGTAGGCCAGGAGAGTGTACCTTTGGGGAGCGGAATTAAAGGCTTTTTGCATCTTTAACTGACCGTCCCCTCAGGACTCGTATAATTGGTGTATGCCTGCTTCATAGGTCCCTGGCCCAGCCCTAGTTGGGTAATACTGATAAACCAAGTGTCAAAGAAGAGCATTAACACAAAGCCAATCAACAACAAAATCTTTTGATGAGAGAGAGAATCCAATCTTCAAAGAAAACTCACCAAAATAATCTGATGCCCAGATATCAACAAAAAATTATAAGCCATACCAAGAAACAGAAATGGCCCAGTCAAAGGAACAAAACAAAAAGAGGATATACAGAATTTGAAACAACTGATAAAGCTTAAAATCTCCTAAACCAACTCAAAGAGATGGCTGGAAGAGATTAAGGATATTAAGAAGACGATGGTTGAACATAAAGAAGAATTTGAAGGCATGCAAAGAACAGTAACATCTTACGGAAATGAAACGCACAGTAGATGAAAATAAAAAAACACTAAAGGCACACAGCAACAGATTTAAAGAGGCACAAGAAAGAATTGGCAAGGTAAAAGACAGAGCATCCGAATTCAAACAGATAAAAGGATAGAGAAAAGAATGGGAAAAAATGAGCCAGGTCTCAGGGAACTGATTGACAACATGAAGTGAAGAAACATTCATGTCATGGATGTCCCAGAAGAAGAGAAAGGAAAAAAGGCACAGAGAATATTTGAGAAAATAACTCACCAAAAAGTTCCCATATCTTACGAAAAATGTAGATATCTATGTCCAAGGGGCACAACATACTCCAACTGAATACATCCAAATAGACCTATTCTAATACACATGCTAATCAGAATCTCAAATACCATGCATAAATTAGGGAATCCTGAAAGCCACAAGAGAAAAGCAATTTATTATTAAAGGGATGCTTAAGAAGATTAACTGCTGCTTTCTCATCAGAAACCATGGAGGTGAGAAGGTAATGGTATGATATCTTTAAGATGCTGAGAGAGAAAAACTGTCACCTAAGAATTCTCTATCTGGGGCGGCTGCCGTGGCTCAGCAGGCAGAGCTCCGACCTGCCGTGCTGGAGGCCTGGAGTTCGATCCCTGGTGCCTCCTGCCCATATGCAAATTAAAAAAAAAAAAAAAAAAAGAATTCTCTATCTGCAAAACTGTCCTTTAAAAATGAGGAAGATTTAAGATAGAGATAAGCAGAAGTTGAGAGAGTTCATTAACAAGAGACTTGCTGAACAGGAAATACCAAAGGGAGTTCTGCAGGCTTAAATGGAAAGATGAAAGAGGCTTGGAGAAGAGTAGAAATGAAGAATATCAGTAAAGGTAACTAAAAGGATAAAAAGAGTGACAAAAATAAGATGTGACATATAAAGCCAAAGGATAAAATGGTTGAAGTGTAAGTATTGCCAATAAGTAATAAAACTGGATGTTAATGGATTAAGTTCCCCAATCTGAAGATACAGACTAGAAGAATGGATAAAAATATATATGATTCATCTATATACTGTCTACAAGATGCTCATCTTAGACACACGGGTACAAATAGATTGAAAGTGAACAGTTGAAATCATATGAACAGTATTTAGAAAAATACCTTGGGTAGCTGTACTAATATCAGAAAAAATAGATTAAATTAAAAGCTATTATAAGAGACAGAGATGGACTTTATATATTAATAAAAGAGGCGATCACCAAGAAGAAAATTTGATAAATGAACTAGACCTAGCAGACACTTACAGATCATTCTACCCTACGCAAAGGAAATACATTCTTCTCAAATTTTCATGCATCATTCTCCAGGATAGACCACAAGTTATGGCACAAAAAAAGGTCTCACATTTTAAAAGATTGAAGTTACACAAGCACTTTCTCTCATCATAGTAGCATAAAATGAAAAATCAATAACAGGCAGAGGATTGGAAAATGCACAAATTTATGGAGATTAAATGACATACTCTTAAGCAATAAGTGGGTCAAAGAAGAAATTACAAGAGAAATCAGTAAATATCTCCAGATGAATGAAAACATCATATCAAAACTTATGGGTACATTGAAAACAGAGGGAAGTTTATTGACCTGAATGACTATATTAAATAAGAAGAAAGAGCTAAGATGAAAGACCTAACTATACACTTGGAGAAACTAGAAAAGGAACAGCAGGCTAATCCCAAAGCAAGCAGAAGGAATGAAATAGCAAAGATTAGAGCAGATGCAAATGAAGTTGAGGACAAAATAACAATAGAATTAACAGAACCAAAGTTGATTCTTTGAGAAAATCAACAAAATTGATAAGCTCTTACCTAGATACACAAAGGAAAAAAGAGAGAAGATGCAAATAAATAAAATCAGAAATAAAAGAGGGAACATTACTATGGACCCCACAGAAATAAGGAAGATCATAAGAGGATACTATGAGTAACTGTATGCCAATAAATTAGACATCATAGATGAAAGGGACAATTTTCTGGAAACACATAAACAACGTACACTGGCTCCCAGAAGAAATACAAGACCTCAGCAAACCAAATATGAGTAAAAAGATTGAAAACAGTCACCAAAAACCTCCCAACAAAGAAAAAGCCCAGGACTAGATGGATTTACAGGTGAATTCTACCAAGCATTCCAAGAAGTATTAATAACCAATTCTTGTCAAACTCTTCCAAAAAATTGAAGAAGAGGGAATACTAGGTAACTCATTCTTTGAAGCCACTATCACCCTAAATGCCAAAGCCAGTTAAAGATACTAGAAGTAAGGAAAATTACAGACCAGTCTCCCTAATGAATGTAGATGCAAAAATCCTCAATAAATATTTGCAAATTAAATCCAATTGCATATTAAAAGAATTATACACCATGACCAAGTGGGTTTTATCCCAGATATGCAAAAGTGGTTTAACACAAGAAAATCATGTAATATAATATGCCATGTTAACAAATCAAAGGGGAAAAACCACATGATCATCTCAATTGACATGGAAAAGGCATTTGACCATATCCAGAATCTTTTCTTCATAAAAACATTTCAAAAGCTAGGAATAGAAAGAATATGAGAACAAGAGAAAGAGCATAAATGAAGAACCCACCACTAAAATTATATTTAACTTTGAGAGACCGAAAACTTTCCCATTGATATTGGGAACAAGACAAAAATAACTAGCTCAGCATTGTGCTAGAAGTTCTAGCTAAAGTAGTTATGTAATAAATAAATAAATAAATAAAAGACATCCAGATTGAAAGCCCTCACTGCTTGCAAATGACATGATCCTATGTTTAGAATAAGTCCCAGAAATCTACAACAAAGCTACCAGAACTAATAAACAAGTTCAGCGAAGTGGTGGGACACAAGATTAAACATACAAAAATCAGTAATGTTTCTATAAAACTGGTAATGGGCAATCTGAGGAGAAAATCGGGGGGAAAAATTTCCATTTAAAAAATCAAATATCTAGGAATAAATTTAACCAAGGATATAAAAAGCTTGTATTCAGGAAACTTCAAAGCAGTGCTAAAAGAAATCAAAGAAGACCTAAATAAGTGGAAGGACATTCCACGTTCATGTATTGGAGTTCTAAATGTAGTGAAGATATCAAGTCTATAATTGATTTACAGATTCAACATAATCCCAATTGAAATTACAAAGCCTACTTTGCAAAGTTAGAAAAGCCAATTATCAAATTTATTTGAAAGGGTAAGGGGCCCCAAATAGGCAAATCCATCTTGAAAAAGGAAAATGAGGTTGGAGGACTTCACTTCCTGACTTTAAAGCATGTTACAAAGCTACAGTGGTTAAAACAGCATGGTATGGTCATAAAGAGTCATTGACTCATGGAATCAAATTGAGAGATGAGAAATAGACCTTCACATCTATGGCCCATTGATTTTTTTTTTATAAACTTTTTTTATTAATTAAAAAAATTAAAAGAACATTAAGATATCATTCCATTCTACATATACAATCAGTAATTCTTAATATTATCACATAGTTGCATATTCATCATTTCTTAGAACATTTGCATCGATTTAGAAAAAGAAATAAAAAGACAACAGAAAAAGAAATAAAATGATAATAGAGAAAAAAAGATTATACATACCATACC
>PVIY010005055.1:0-74625 GCA_004026745.1 Myrmecophaga tridactyla
TGCTTTCTCCCTGTTGGCTCTCAAAGTGGGGTTCCCTGACCTGCAGCCCTACCTAGGGACTTGTTAGTAATGCAAATTCTTGGGCTCCTCCCAGACTTACTGAATCCAAAAACCTGGGGGTGGGGCCTGCAATCTGTTCTTTAATGAGTACCCCAGGTGCTGCTGATTCTGGCCAGGATGAGACCCGAATGCATTACGGAAAAGTGGTAGCCAGATGACTTTTATCCAACCCAGGTTCCTAGCACTATGGGAGGTACTCGGTGAATGGGGCTTGAATGATCGGAGCTGGCAAACCAGCTTGGAGTTGTTGTAGTTTGCTAGCTGCCAGAATGCGATATATCAGAAAAATGGAATGGCTTTTAAAACGGGGAATTTATTAAGTTGCAAGTTTACCATTCTAAGCCCATGATAATGTCCAAATTAAAGAAAGGCTATAGAAATGTCCAATCTAAGGCATCCAGGGAAAGAAACCTTGGTTCGAGAAGGCTGATGACATTCAGGGTTCTCTCTCAACTAGAAAAGGCACATGGTGAACATGGCAACGTCTGCTAGCTTTCTCTCCAGGCTTCTTGTTTCATGAAGGTCCCTCCAGAGGCATTTTTCTTCTTCATCTCCAAAGGTCTCTGGCTGTGTTTCTTGCGGCTGTCTCTGGCTCTGTCATGGCTCTTGTGGTTCTGCCGCTCTTTCCAAAAAATGTTTCCCCTTTTAAAGGATTCCAGTAAACTAATCAAGACCCACCAGGAATGGGTGGAGTCACATATCCCTCTAATCAAAGGTTAATACTCACAATTGGGTGAGTCATATCTCCATGGAGATAATCTAATCAAAAGATTCCAACCTGCATTATTGAATGGGGATTAAAAAGAAATGGTTGCTCTCACAAGATTGGATCAGGATAAAACATGGCTTTGCTAAGGCACATAATCCTTTCAAACCAGCACACAGTCCAACCTCCCACCCCACCACCAGCCTCAGCTGTCATTTGCTCACCTGGCTGCTACCCCAGCATGCTCTGGCATGTGATGGGAAGTGCTGATGGTGTGGGACAAATGGCAGATGGATGTCCCACTCTCAGAGTCGAAGATCTGGGACAGGGAGAAATAGCTCCCGGCGGTCCTTTTTTCTTTTGAGGCTATAGCCAGTTCCCCTTCTCAGGCCATCATGTTGGCCCAGCTCTCCCTGGCCAGGCATCCCCTCTCTTGAAGGGTGCCATTCCCTCAAGGGTGCCCCATGACCTGGAATGGCCAGGTATGCTCTCACAGCCCTTCAAGGCGTGGTGTCAGGCCATGTCCAGGGCTCAGGGAGCATCTTATCAAGCCAGCTGGGTTCTGGGAGTTTCCTTGGGTGTTAAAGTTGGTGGGGCAAAGCATGTTTGGGGGTGAAGGGGGATGAAGTGTTGGAAAAGGTTTGTGCTATTAAAGAACACCTTTTGTGCCTCTGCTTTTGTAATAATAATAATAGGAGCCACATGCTCCTCAAAGCCCTATACTGCCACCCCCACCCGCAGAAAGAAGTCAACCAAAGGTGTCTGCTGTGGGCGAATTTGGGGGAGATTCTTTGTGACAAATTAGGGGAAATGATGGCTGGTGGTTTAGATGGGGGGCCCTCCTGCAGGGCTGTGACTTACAAGCATCATAGCTGTGCTCAGAGCGTGGAGAGAGCAATAGGACTTAAACTTTCTTTTGAAAATGAACTTTTAAATTTGGATTATCCAACTGATACATATTCATGTAGAAAAATTGGAAAATATGAGAAGTAAACAAATGACCTATTCTTCTGTCTGAAGATAAAAGATAGTTTCTCTGCTTTTTTGATCTACTCCTTTTTTCTCTGTGTTTATTTTATTTTTACATACTCGAAATCATGCTGTGTTCTGTTTTTTTTGCAGCAAACACCATCATGCAAGCCTTTTCCCATTTCCTCAAATAGTCTTCAAAATACGCTTTTTTGGTGGCTGCGTGATATTTTGTGTGTTTGTTTTTCTCCTGGGCAGTACCAGGAATCGAACCCAGGTCTACAGCTGCCTGCTGAGCCCCTGTGGCCCACCCAGGTGGCTGCATAATATTTTATAATGTGGATGCATCATAGTTAAGCTTTTTTAAGGGGAATAAGTTATTTTTCATGTCTCTTTCAGGATATGGAAGCGGCAGCTTGTGATTTAATACCAAAGCAAGCCCAGAGCATGTACAGAGGCCAAGGGGAGTCTCCGGCTTTGGTGTCAGTGCCACAGGAGAGGCAGTTTATTGGTCAGGGGTACTGAATGGGCTCCTGTGGGGACACCCATGGGTAAGCACAAGATTATTTCTCCCAGGGTAAGTGACATCATTTGGCATTTTTCAGTTGGGCGGTGAAGTAAACAGAGTAAGATAGAAGCCCATTCAAAGCCTCATTTTCATGCACTAGAACAGAGAGTGGGAGGTCAGAGCAGGAGGATGGGGGGGCATGGGGTCTGGCTGCTCCTCAGGTGCAGGAGAGGCCTGGGGGCAAACTTCCTGGGTAGGTAGCATCTCGTGGGCCTGCTCCCCACTCCCACAGAGAGAAGCAGAGACCAGACCAGCCTCTCAGTGGTAACACTTCTGCACCATTTCCCTCTCTATTATTGTATTTGGGGTCTGCACACCTGAGAATGGGGCAGGTGGAAGCCAACTCTCTTTAACAGAGCCATGAGTGTCAGGCTGCACGGTGAGGGCTCCTGCCCACTGATACCCGGTACTCTTCCAGTGACGCCTCTGCCCTTTTCGTGTCCCTTTGCAGCTCTTCTTTTGCCTTGGTTTCGGGAGCCCTTTAGTCCTACCACTCTCCCTTTTTTCCTGTCACTCTCTGCAGCCGCCTCTACTAAAGGGGAACCCCCAAAGACTATTGGTGTAGCTAAGTTTGCTGAGGGTATAGGTGAGTTTCTGGCTCCCCCTATCAGGGGTGCCAGGTGTAGCCCCCACCACAACCAGTCATAACAACCAAAAATGTTCTCAGACCTCGACAAATGTCCCCTGGGGATCAGTGTCACCCCTGAAGGAGAACTATTGACCTAGAGCTTCATTTCACAAAGTGTATTCTGAGGAACCTGAGTTTAAGGGAATTCTAAAAAAAGAAAAAAATAGGGTGTAAAAATCAACCAAATTCGACAGAATGTAGGGGTGAACAAAGTTAAACAGTATTCTGTATTGTGAAGCCCCTGCCTCCATCTCATTTGGGTTACTTTTCTGATTTCTCACTTCTGTATCATACTTTCCTCTCTTTCTGATTCTTCCTATGTGATCTTCAACTCTACAGTGGTTTAAATTTCGCTACTTTCCTTCTCCTTCTCTTCTGGGTCCTGCCAGATCACAGCCCATCTCCCCCTAGCTCCCCTGAGCTCTTGTATCCCTGGTTTGCCTTTTTGTTTCTAGAAGTTGTTGCCTTTACTTTGGGTGAAGAGTTTGGCCAAAGTCATCCTCTGCTTGGTGGCAATATGTTTAGGATGTCATGCTGTGGGTACCCTTCATAAATTAGCCTTGCTGGCTGCTGTTTTGGCTTCTGGTGACCCGCTGCCTGGGTTCTTGGATGGTGCCCCAACTGCTTCCTGCTCATCCTCATCTGACCTAGATTCCTCCATAGTTCCCCAGGGTCCTGAGACCCCATCTAAACTCCCTATCAAACCCTGGAGGCCCTCAGCACACAGCCTCCACTGACCTTGTGGGGACCTCCCCCATCCCTTGTTACCTGTGATCCAGGTGTGTGTCTCCTAGTCCTCCAAGGCTTAGGATCTCTCTCTGGCCTTCGGCCTTGGCATAAGCTCCTTCCCTCTGCATGGAACACTCTCCTCTCCCTATTTTCCTAGCTACCTCCTACTCATCATGAGGGCTCTGCGTGGAGGTACATCCTTCCAGGAAGCCCATCTGCCTGGTTCTGGCAAATGGTCCTCAGATTATGTCAGACCCGAGCCCCTCAGACCTCGCTTGGAATACCAGCTAGCCAGGCTGAGCCAGGGAAGATCTGGGCGTGCAGGAAGCCATTCTTCCCAGGAGTGTCTAGAAGTGCTGTCTTTCCTACGAGACATGCCGTGCTGTAAGGCTTCCCCAGGTCCCCCATGTGGCTCTCCATCCCAACAGCCTTACCTAGCTACAGTCCCAAACTCTTCATCTCCATGCTCAGTTTTCCTTCAAAACTTACTGCTCTGGTTTGCTAATGCTACTGGGATGCAATATACCAGAAATGGATTGCCTTTGACAAAGGGGATTTATTTAAGTTACAAGTCTACAGTTCTAAGGCTGTGAAAAATGTCCAAATTAAGGCACCAACAAGAGGATACCTTCTTGGAGGAAAGGCAGTAAGTATGTGGGTTCCTCTGTCAACTGGGCAGGCATATGGCTGGCAACTGACAACCTTGCTCCTGCTTCATTGCTTCCAGCTTCTGATTCCAGTGGTGTCCACTTCAAGCTTCTGTGGGCCCTCACTGAGCTTCTCCAGGGCAAACCCTGGATTCCATCTCTTAGCTTTCCTTGTCTCTCTCCAGGTTCTGGCTATTTCTGTGAGTCCTTGCTTAGCACCCAGGCTATTTCTGTCTGGCTCCTTTCTGCCGTGAGTGAGCTCTCTGAAAGGACCCACTTTGATGAGTGGGGTCACATCTCCATGGAAACCACCTAACCGAAAGATCCCACCCACAATTAAATCATTTAAACAATCCAAACACAGAGAGCCTGGAATAAGAATGAGGGCCTTCAATCCTGTATAGCTTAATGTAATGACTGTATACATCTTAGAATATATTAAGCAGATCATCAAAAAGTATTGGCAAAGTCCCCTGAGGGGTGGGAGAATAAATATGCAACTATTAAACTTTACCACTTGGGAAATCCCAGATACTGTGTTAAACACTAGGGAAAACCAAATCAATAGGTCAAACCCTTGATCTTGAGTCTTCTTCTTGAGAAGCTTATGTAGGTAGTGGAGAAGCTTAGCCTACCTATAGGCATGCCTAAAAGTTACTTCTGGAAGACCTCTGTTGCTCAAATGTGGCCTCTCTCTCTCTAAGCCCAACTCTGCGAGTGAAATCAGTGCCCTCTCCATTATGTGGGAAATGATATCCAGGGGTGAAAATCTCCCCGGCGGTATGGGAGATGATTCCCAGCAATGAATTTGGCCCTGGCACCATGGGATCAACAATGCCATCCTGACCAAAAGGGGAGGAAAAAGTGTAACAAATAAGATATCAGTGGCTGAGAGAGTCTAAATAGAGGTGAGAGGCTACTCTGGAGGTCACTCTTACAAAAGCTTCAGTTAGACATTGCTCCCTACTATAACTTACCGAAACCATTCCAGCAAATCCTAAAGAATACCTAGGGCAATATATAAGATTCTACAAAGGTTCCATGCACTGGGATAACTTTCCAGAAACCTGCAACCTCCAGATGGGTCCCTGGTCCAGATAAGTCCTGAAACCTAGAGGGCCCAGCCTCTCTAGAACATCAACTAGTTCCATCCCCCATCCCATATTATTGACAGTCCCTTCCAACATGAAAAAGCTAGAATGGGCATGGCCCAAATACTACTAAAGAGTGGGAGAAAGATCACAGATGATGGTGGAGTTAAACAGAGAAGGTAGGGTTTCACAAATGAGTATGAGTGCTGAATCATTGTATTGATATTTCTTTTAGTCTCCAGTATTCTAGAGCAGCTGGAAGTAAAAACCTAAAATTGTGGAATTGTAACCCATAGCAAAATCTGAAATCTGTTTTACAACTAATTGTTGCTATGTGCTTTGAAATCTATTTTTTTAATATATGTTATTTTTCACAGAAAAGAAAAAAAGAGTCTACTGTGATAATAAGAAATATATACATAGTCCTTCTAGACGCCAATGTTCTGGAGCAGCTAGAAGGAAAAATCTGAGATGATGGAAGGGTAGCCCATGACAAACTCTGGGATCTGTCCTGTAACTACTTGTTGAATATTGCTTTGAATATTATTGTTTTTTTCTTTGTATTATATATATGTTATATGATAAAATAGTTAAAAATTATTCTCAGTGTATCCATACAATGGACTTCTGAGCCTCCACAAGAAGGAATGAAGTTGTGAGGCATGCAACTAGGTGAATGAACCTTAAGAGCTGTTTGTTGAATGAAATAGCAGGAGCAAAAATATAAATATCATCATGCCTCAATTATATGGACTAACTATAATATAGAAATTTAGTGAACTAAAATCAAGAGCATGGGTTATCAAGTTGGGGTTTATTGTAAAGGATCCTAGATTGTAAGCTCTTACAGCGGTCACATATATTCAGGAGGTGTAACTGTTAATCCTAAATTCTAGGACACTGAGCTGTTTGTGTATAACATGGTCTTTCTCAGAAACTTTGGGTATGTATGTGACACTTGAGACTCAGAGTTAGAGTTCTGAAGCTATGAAAGGCAGCAGTACCCCATATAGGAACCGTTTAAAAAGTTGAAAAAGTGATCAGACATCTAGTAGAGATATGAATGAAGCTGATCTGGATAGGACTAAGGAATATCAGAAGACTGGGCAAAGGATGATATCATCCATATCTTAAAACTTCAACTTCTGTGCGAAACTAAAGGGAGAGATGTTTATTTGGTACAACAATTTATATTTGAGTAGTGCATTTCCCAGTTTAACTTGTATAATCAGTTTAATTGAACACCATAAGTACAGAGACTCTTGAATAGGGCATGAGATTTCATTGGTTTGTCCAAGTTAGTGTGATGCCCCGATAAATCCCAGAGGGATTTGGACAGTGAAAAAAGAAGTATTTGCAGGGTCCCCTTAGGGGAAAGGGGGGAAAGATTCAACTTCTCCATTTGGAGAATTTCTGACTCTCACAAGCAGTGGGGACAACCAAATCAATAGGCTGAGCCCTTGATCTTGGGGCTTGCCCCTATGAAACTTATTCCTGCAAAGGATAGGCTAAGGCTACTTAAAATTAGGCTTTAGTCACCCTGAGAGAACCTCTTTTGTTGCTCAGATGTGGCCCCTCTCTCTCTCAGCTGACTCAGCAAGTGAACCCACTGCCCTCCCCACCCTACATGGAACATGACTCCCAGGAGTGTAAATCTCCCTGGCAATGTGGGACAGAAATCCCGGGATGAGCTGGGACCCGACATCAAGTAATTGAGAAAACCTTGACCAAACGGGGGAAGAGAGAAATTTCAAACAGAGTCGAGAGGTTATCCTAGAGGTTATTCTTATGCATTATATAGATGTCCCCTCTTTAGTTTACAGTATTGGAGTGGCTGGAGGGAAGTGCCTTGTAGAGCTGTGTTCCAGTAGCCATGTTTCTTGAAGACGATTGTATGAAGATGTAACATTTACAATATGACTGTGTGATTGTGAAAACCTTGTGTCTGATGCTCCTTTTATCTAAGGTATGGACAGATGAGTAAAAAATGTGGATAAAAAATAAACAAATAATAAGGGAAACAGGGTTTAAATATATTGGGTAGATGGAAATACTAGTGGTCAATGAGAGGGAGGCAAAAGGGGTATGGTATGTGTGAATTTTTTCTTTTTTCTTTCTATTCTTTTTCTGGAGTGATGCAAATGCTCTAAAAAATGGTCATGGTGATGAATACACAACTATGTGATGATATTGTGAGCCATTGATTGTACACGACGTATGGGATGTTTGTATGTTAAGAATGTTTGTGTTTGTATATTGTTTTAGCAATAACAATATTTTAAAAAATTGTTCTCTCAACCATTTCACTGTTATTAAGTATCGCATATAACACATACTAATAAAATGAGTCAGGTTACCTTCAGAAAAAAAAGGTCCCACCCACAATTGCTCATGTCACATCTCCGTGGAAGCAATCTCATCCAAAGGTCCTACCCTAAACAACAGGTCTGGGCCCACAAAGACTGGATTAGAATTGAAAGAATGTGGCTTTTCTGGGGTACATAACAGTTTCAAACCAGCACACTTACCTTCCTGTGTCCCTTTTCCACTGGATCCTGGTTGGCTAATCTGATGTACTGATTTATTTATTCTATGGATATTCACTGAACTCCTACCAGATAGGAAACAGTCTTCCAGGCTCAGTAGGTACAAAGATGAATAACCCACATAATGGCATGCATATATATTCTTTCTTGGTTAATCAAAAAAGAAAAACACTTATAGTGCCAGGCATTGTTCTAAGAGCTTTTCAAATACTAACTTACCCCATTCCAAAATGATTCTACAAGGAAGCAAAGAGAGGTTAATTCACCTGCCAAATTTCACACAGCTTGTTAGTGGGAGAGGTGGGATTTGAACCCAGTGGGCTTGCTTGGAGTCCACACTCCTAACTACTTGTACAGGGTGGCATGTACACTCAACACAGAGGCAAGGGCGCATGTGGCGGGGGGGAAGTGAGGAAGGCTTTTTGGAGGAGAGGTAGCTCTCCCACATCCCATGGAGAAGGAAAGAGAGGCAATCCTGGAACCGAGGACAGCATATGTATGTGGGGAAGCATGAGACAGCACCTTGTGCTTCAGGAAGGGCAGGGCATGACCCCAAAAAAGGGTCCTGGGGTCACATAGAGTGCAAATTTCTGCTTCATCTGCAAAATGGGTATAAGAAATATTTCTGCCTTTGAGGATTAGACAGGATGGTGGCTGTCCTGGGCTTGACCCTACATGGAATGTGGTACAATGCCCTGTGTGGCCAGTGATGACACCTGGGTGAGGCTAAACACAAAAAGCCTTAAGTGGAAAGTGGAGGAGTTTGGCCTTTTAAAAGGGCTGTCACTTTCTTTATCTAGACCACAAAATTTTTATGGAGCACTAACTGTGTGCCAGGCAATGTGGTCCTGGGGCCACCTCGGCAAAGATGACAGGCCCTTCGGACCTCATACAGGGTATGCCCCAGGGGCGTGCTAGACAAACACAGGGTGTCAAGAGCACTGATGGGGTAGTCCAGGTGCCATGGGAGCCCAGAACAGGAGCACCTAACTCTCAACCGGGGGGTCCAAGGTGCAAGGGGGAGTGTGAAGTTCCCCACGAATCAGCAAAAGCTGCATGCTGAGGTCCTCTGGAGTCTTGCAGGAAGCCTAGACTCTGCTCTGAGGGCAGTAGGGAGCTATGGAGGAGTTTAGGCAGGGAGTGACACCATCAGCAGCTTTCTGTTTTTGATCAATCCCTCTGCCTGCAGTCTTGGCTGGTTAAGACATGATTCTGGTCTGAACTAGGATTGAGTGGAATTTAGAACAAGCCACAAGATTTTGTAAAGAGTGGGATATGATGGACAAGATAAGAGAATGTCATTTCTACTTCAAAAGCATGTACCAGAGATATACTGCCTTAACCCAAGGTTGGGTCTAATGGTGAGAACTTATGGTACTGCAACAGATAAGCAAAGAAGATAAGCCAGGATGGGCAATCTTTTGGTCTCCTCAAATTATATCACCTGTATGCCTATATGCTATTATCATCATCATCTCTGTCATAACTGTTATCACTCTCATCGTCGGCGTCACCATCTTCATTGCCATCATCATCGTCGTGGTCATCATCATCATCATCATCGCATCACCACCATCTCCATCATCATTGTCGTCATTATCATTGCATCATCATCATCATCATCATCATCATCATCATTGTATCATCATCATCATCATCATTGTCGTCATTATCATTGCATCATCATCACCATCATCATCATCATCATTGCATCAGCACCATCTCCATCATCATTATTATCACTGTCATCATGGTCTTACCATCTTCATTGCCATCATCATCATCATCACTGTCATCATCATCATCATCACCGTCATTAGTATCATCATCGCATCAGCACCAGCATCTCCATCACCGTCATCATCGTTGTCATCGTCGTCGTTGTCGTCACCATCACCAGCACCAGCCCTTACATGCCATTCAGCATGTTTAAGGCCCAGTTCTAAGAACTTCCCACCTACAATTCGCTCCTTGGAACAGCCCTATTAAAGGTGCTGTTTTCTTCTCTCCATTTTGTAGGTAGGAAAATGAAGCACAAAGAAGTTAAGTGACTTGTCTAAGTACGCATGGCTGAGAAGAGGTGGAGCCAGACTCTGAAGGCAGGTGGTCTGGCCCCAGAGTCCATTCCTCTAGCCAGCAGCCACGCTGCCCCCTGTAAGCACCCCCAGCCTCTCGTCTGGGGGCAGGCAGCCTTCTCCTGCTGCACAACCTGTCCTCACAGGTGCAAATGCCCTGAAACAGAATTACTAAGGGAAATTGAAGGTGTGTTTATAAAATGTTAATATTGTTGCCCAATTCTCTCTAGGCCTCTGGTCAAGTGACTTGAGACAATTTAGAGGGTTCCTGAATTACATTTGAAAGAGAAGCCCTGATTTCAACATGCTTGTGCAGCTTTCTTTACCCTACAAAGCAATTAAAGCATGTTTTTTTAATTGCACTCCTCTGATAAAAGTGAAAAAGCCCCTGATTGTGGCACTTCTAGTCCCATCGCCAATAGTGATGGCATAAATCCTTTCTGGGTAATGGAAGATGGCAAAGCGTTTTGTTCTCACAAATCTCCATTTGTCAGAGATAGATGGAAAACAGGATTCTGCTAATGTTGGTTCTTGACTAACTAGCTGTGCAACCTCGACCAGGTTCTCTTAACTTCGTGCCTCAGTTTCTCCATTTGTAAAAGGAGAGAGTTGGACCAGCTCTTCCCTACAGCACTTTCTAGTTCTGAAATTACATCATCCTAAGAAGGACAAGATATATTTTTCCAACAAATGAGAGAAAATCACTGGGGGAAGAAAGCACCAGTGTCCAGCGTGATCAGGGAGTTACCTTAGCTTGTATGTCTCAGAGCTTGAGTACCAGAGATCAACAGCTCCTTTGATGAGTGACAATGGACCCCTACAACAACAGGTATTACCTTTAGAAGGCACCGACACCAAATGGGAACTTCAGCAGAAGTGGGGCAGACTTACCCAGTTTATGAGCACTGCTTGTTTATCCATTTTTATGAAGGGAACCAGTGTAGACAAAGCATGTCTATTTCTCTTTAATTGTATTATACCTGACATGCAGGAGGGGCAGGAGAGAAGCAAAGGAACTTACTGTTATGTTCTGCTAGACTAGGAGAGAGGAAGGATGTTGGGTCTACAGAGACAGGTTATTTAGGCTATAAATTCACCACCCAAAAGCCCCAAATTGGATTGCCTATCTGGGGTAGGTTCAGTTATAAATACCAACAGACACATATTCTTAATCCATGCCCCTATGGGGGTGAAACCACAGTAAACAGGATCTTTTGAAGATGTTATTTTTCATTAAGGTGTGGCCAAACTGAATGACAGTAGATCTTAATCTAGATTATGGAGCCCTTATAAAAAGAACCTGGATGTCACAGAAGTGAGAAAGGAAAGGACATTGCCATGACAAAAGGAAGCAGAGATACCTGCCAAGGAACTTCAAGGACTGTGGCAGCCAGACCAGGATGTACAGACTTTGAGAAGAAAGCATCCCCTTGCTGATGCCTTGATTTAGGACTTCTGCAAGCCTCAAAATACATTCTCAGTTGTTACATCAACCCATTGTGAGGTATTTTTGGTAGCAGCCAGGAATACTAAGACACCCTCAATAGTAATTTACTCTGTTACAGTATTTAGTTTGTTTTAGAAGAGCCATTGGTCATTTTAGAACTTCTTCCTCCTTCTGTGGTCTTTGCTTAAATCCAGTGTCAACTAAATACTTCACCTTTGAGCTCCTCTGACTGCCCCCCAAATCTCCTCTACATGGACCACATTTCTATGTGTCGCTGTCCCAACCTAAGGGTTGGAGTCATCTTTAGTTCTTGTCATTCCCTTAAACCCCAGGTATATCTGTCATCATCTTGTATTGGTTTTTTTTTCCCCCTTCAAAATGGCTTTTTCTGCATCAAATCCAGAGCCTCTGTCAGGCTGTTACACTCCCGGCACTGGGACACAGCCTTCAGCCGAATGGCTTCTGAAACAGGACGTGACACCAGAGGTCAGTCCAGTGATGCCTTGGTCCATTTCATTATTTTCTGCAACCAACAATGAACACCTGACTTTCTAAAAAATACCTGTATTCCAAACTACCGGCCCTGCCTCTTCCCCATCACTCCCCATCACCAGCCTCCACTGCTCTGCTGCTACTCATGCATCCCCCTTGTTGAAGGAGACACTGTCCATGCCTTGCCCATATCCCTTGACTCACCTGTTTACCATTAGCCAGCACCTGTATCTCTTTGTCCAAGGACTCTCTCATCCCACTAGCAGTCACTCAACCAGCACATGTCAGGAGGGAAGCCCTGAGAAATGAGCTGTCCTGGGAACAGCTCTCCACTAGTGACTGACTGGTGCACAAATACCCCCCACCCACACTCTCTCCCGCCCAGAAGTAACATGCTTGATAACTCACCCATTTGGAGGTTGCCTTCCTTTCCCTATCTCACTTCCCCACTGCCCTACATTTGTTTACCACATGTTTCTAAATAAATTCCTAGAATTCCTGGGGGATTCCAAGGGGAACCCAAAGTCAGACAACCTCATGCTGTTTTCCTGTCTGAACATACCTACCCACTACAATGTCAAGGGTATTCTTCAAACACTGGTCATGTCCTTGTTCTCGAAGCATCTTGTGATGATGGCAGCACATGACGTTTCTCTCCCAGAACCACTTGTGCTGCTACGGTCAAGACCCTCTCCCCTGTCTTTCCTGCCTGTTTTCACCTTTTGGGCTTTGGTTTCTCTTTCATAGAGATCATGTATTCTTGCCTTCTATGGAACATGTCAAACCACTTGAAATTTTTGTGAATCTTTGCTTCCTCTGAGTTTGCAAGCTTTGGCTTATCTTCCCTTTCTCTGTACCATTTTTCCCCCATGGACCTACTTTTATATTTCCTATTTATTCATCTTTACATAAAGAATGAAATTCTCAGTTCTAATTAACACTTCCCAATGATTACATCCCTTTGCTGGTAAATTAACTACTGGACGCCCTTTTTGGAGTCTACAGCTGAGCCATGGTTTCTAGGCAGGGTCCCAGGGCCCAGTCAACTTTTCCCAAAGTAGCTCTTCTATGTGCACGTAGGAACTTCTACCACCTTCCCACTTCCTGATGATAACACTGAACCAGGAGTAGAGGAGCCTTCTCCTGTGGCCAGCTGTCACTCCCCTGGCTCTGTCCCCACTGTGGTTACTGGGGTCAGGTGTTGACCACCCACTTAAGGTCCTTTACTGGTTTTCCCTTTGACAGACTGTTTAGTTCAAGACATCTTAGCAACCAAGGCTGAGGTTGTGGCTTCCATAAAATGTTATTCCCGTCCTCTATCCTCCCTTAACTCAAGACCCTAGAGGAGGAGCTAGAGAGGAAGGAGAAAAAGGCTCCCCTCTGGTTTTCTTGGAAAAGCAAAAGGCTACCCCATACCCGTACCTACTTACCTGCTCATCTTGAGCCCCAGGAGTGGGGATAAACTCGGGATTCTGAGAGGGTGGCAGCTCCTTTCCACAGGGGGTCTGGGCAAAGCAGGGTGTGGACATATAAGAAATGGTGGCCAGATTCTTCTAGGCCTCTGGAATTGTTAAAGGCAGCTCCTCCCACAATCTTTCAGCCTCTGTGCCTCTGACTTTGGGGGATTTGTGTCTCTTAGAAGCATAAATTGCCCAAATCCCAATTTTTTCAGGACTTCTAGGTTTTCTAGGACACAAGACTTTTAGTGCGAAAACCAGAAGAGTCCCAGACAAACTGGACAGCTGGTCTCCCTAGTAGGGTACACAGAGTTTTTTCATTGGCACTGTCACGGATCTCAACTTATGTTTAACATTTTGAGCTAATGTCTTTCTCTGCACCCTCTTAGATACTAACAAAGGTTTACATGAATACATTACAGATAATAGATCTGAGCCAACAGTTTAAGTGATTTTCTGCCCTCTAATTTTCATATGCAGCATTCATACTGAAATCTATTGCTGCTTCCCTCCAGAACTGGAAGCAGAGTTGCTCCAAAGCATGTGGCAGGGTGGGACTCTGATGGGTTGTGAATATCTCCCCAACTGTTCTTCAGTCTCTGGTTTTGTTTCCAAGGCTGACACATTCCTGAAAATGTGCTTGGACATCACATGTACCGAATCTGAGCAATAGCCACAGAGAAGGAAGAGAATTATCACGGCCTTCCTTACAGGATGAGTGCTTATGGTTTTTTTTCCCTTAAATCCTAGAATTTTACAGAAACTGTATGTAATTATTTTTAAACACTAAAAACATTAAACATTAACCATAGGCCATGGAAATTAATTTTCAAAGTACTTTCTTACTTTAAAATCCGATGCTTTGGCTTATTCGAAGCTTCCTTTTAGTAAGCAGAAGAAAATGGCTTTAGTGACAGGAAGGACTTGGTGTGATTTTGCAAAGATTACAATGATGTCCTGAGTGGTTTCTTGATACCATTCTTAAATATTTGCAAGACAGCATTTAATATCTGCCTACTCTCAGTCAGCAAGTCTAGAACAAGCTGTTTCCCTCTTCACAGTCTGATACTCCATTCAGAAAATACTGGGCAATGCCCACTGTGGCCTGAGCCACAGCTCTGGAGACCTGTGTGTCTTTCGTTGCATTGTATTAGTTATCATTGCCGTGTAACAAATCATCCCCAAATTTAGCAGCTTGAAACAAAAAAAAAATTTGTTATCTCAGTTTCTGTGGTCAGGAATCTGGACGTGGCTTAGCTAGATGCTTCTAGTTCAGTGTATCTCACATGGGTGAGTTATCTTAAATCTGGACTGAGGGACAATCTGCAGGCTCTGTTTTGTGGTAGTTGGTGGGATTTGGTCCCTTATGGGACCATTGGATTGATGCTTCCTGGAGGCTCTTAGTTCTTCCAGGACTGTTGGCCAGAGGCTGCCCTCAGCTCTTTGACACATGGGGCTCTCCATATAGTAACACACAACATGGCAGCAGGCTTCCACCAAAGTGAGCAAGCAAGAGAGCAAGAGAAGAGAAGCAAAATGGAAGCTGCAGTCTTTTCATGGAAGTAGCCTAGTCTGGGAGGTGACATCCCATCATTTTGCCACATTCTACTGTTAGAGAATCACTCTATCCAACCCACACCGGAGAGGAAGAGATTACGTGAGGTATGAGGCAGGAATCATGAAGAGCCATTTAGGAAGCTGCCTACCTACCACACATTTGAAACTTCAGCTGCTTTTCCTAAAACTGATTTCTCATCTATAATTGTGAAAAAAAAATACTACATCTTACCTTTTAATCAATTGTCCTCAACTATTTACTTCTGGAATTTAATTCATGTTCTCTTCCTTTCCAGTTGAGCAAATGATTGGCCAGCTTAAACCAATGAGTGAATGATTAAAGCCAAACATTTCTGCATTGCCTGGTTTCCTTTTTTTTTATTACAATGATAATTTCTATGCTCATTATTATTGGTATAAAGGTTTTCACTTCTTTTTTCCATTACTAAACTAAGGGTAAAAATATAAATATAATTGCACATACAAAGAAACAGTCAAGAAGAGGTGGTCAAGATGGAATCATTGACTGGTAGTGTTTGCTTGAGGCGATGTGTCTGCTGGGCCAGCTTTGGCAACAGAAAGGCAGGTAAGGGAAGTTATGTGATAGAGGAGAATGGAATGAGAGGAGCATGGAAATCAGACTTCCCTACGGAGTAGAACCCACTCCGTCCTCCCCGACTGCCATCTCTCCCCTGTTGGGTTTTAAGAGAAGCATCTCACCCTAGAAGCAGAAGGAGAGGTCACTTCTGGGAGGGGCCAATATGTGTGCTCCTTCAAAAAGTAGCCACAGGGGCCACGGTGACTCAGCAAGTAGAGTTCTCGCCTGCCATGCTGGAGACCCGGGTTCAAGTCCTGGTGCCTGCCCATGCAAAAAAAAAAAAAAGATATTATGAATTACTGATTATATATGTAGAATGGAATGATCAAAAGTTAAGAATGTTTGCGTTTGGTGTTTTTTGGTATTTAAAAAAAAAGTAGCCACAGACGGGATGTGGCCCGAGTAGAGTGACTCATATACTTCGGTTAGAATCTACAAGGATTGTATTTATATTATTACGATGGCTATATTTAACAAGTGGCATATAAATTGCATTTAACAAATTGAATCATATTTTTAAATACCCTTTTCAAGGAGATGTGTGGCTAATCCCAGTGTGCAGCAAGGTGCAATCTGGAGGGGATAATCTGGCTATCCAATGTATTGACCTATTTATTACCTTCAATTTCACTATTTTATTATAAATTTGGAATTTTTCTTCTTAGAGACTGACCTGCCTGCACTTCAACAGACTAACGGCTAGAAAATACCACTTTACACCAAGAAGAGCCTGGTTTGCCTCCAGTGGAGGACTTATTTTATTTGATAAAATTAGTTCCACTATAATGTAGCATAGTTGAACTCACTGAATTTCTGAAATTATAGTTGATGGAGGTCATTTAGGGATTGCAATTTCTTTTAAAGTTTGAATTTTAATTTGTTTTTTAAAATAAAAATAATATTCATGTATAAATAGAAAAATACAGAAGCGTTTTGAGTTAAGAGTAAGAGCCCCTCCTCCTCCTCAGCTCTCCGCAGTGCCCAGTCCTGCTTCTCAGGTATAACCACAATAAATAGGTTCTTGAATATTGTTCTGGAATTTGTCATTGCAGAAATCCCTAGTGTGTAGGTCTTCTGCTTTTTTATACAGTTGGGGTCATGTCATATCTGTATCACTTATTTTATCCACTCTATGGTAAATCTTGGATAGCTTTATTTAGACTTAGATTTGGATCAGCTTTTTTTTTTTAATGACTCAGAACATACCAATGCATGGACCAGATCCTGATTTTTAAAAAAATTAAATCAGATTTGTTTGTTTGTTTTTAAATTCACTAAAAGTGGTGATGTTTTGCATATCCCTGAACACGCAGTTCTCTCTACACTTGTGCTAGTACATCAGCGGGAGATATTTTCAGAAGTAGAAACCCTAGGTTAGAGAATAAAACTTTGATTAAACGGTTGTCAAGGAAAGCCACTTAAAATAATGAGACCAACAAGTGCACAACATTACAAATTATTAAAATAATTTAAATAGGAATTAGAACCCAGAGCAGTCACTTTATGCATCTGGGTACACCTGGCTTTAAAACACAACTCATGTCTTGGTGCCCAGTTAGCAGAGCAGGACAGGCAGAGTGGAGGGCACTTCAGCTCGGGCACTGGTGGGTGCCGGACACAAAGCATAAGAATGTCCCAGGAGATGGAATAAGATGATCAAGAGCCCAGGATCAGCAACAAGCAATACTCGGAGCTGGTATTTGGGTAAAGTGTTGATAACTTGAATGATTTTTCCATTGACTTGTGTGATATCATCATTCCGGAGATGCTTTAACTTCGGTTCATCTTTCTTTTTTATTAAGTTGTTATTTCGAGGTAATTTTAGATTTACAGGAAATTTGCACAGATAAATAAAGAGTTCCCATGTACCAGTGACTCACCACTGGAGACACTTCTGCTCCCCAACCCCCAGGGGATGTGTCGCAGTGTCTGGAGACATTTAGAAGGTCATGGCTGGGGGTACGTTGCTACTGGAATCTAGCAGGCAGAGGCCATGCTGCTCCACAGCTTAGAGTACACAGGAAGGCCCCACAACAGGGAATTATCTAGCCCCAAATGTCAACAGGGCTGAGGTCAGGAAGCTGCCCTCTCTATGCTCTTCGCCCAGCTTCCCCTAACTTTAGCATCTCACCTAATCACATGAAAGACATGCTATCAAATCAAAGACATTACCATTGCTACAATTCCATTGCCAGCTGGCTTTTTAATTCTTTTGTGTTTTTCCCTTTATATTTTGTATTCCTTCTACCCTGGGTTAGGTTACCAATGGTCTCAAACAAAGTCTAAGCGGACAAGAGGGGGAGTGAACCATTTTATACAAAACCCTTCTGTCACCTTTTGAGTCACCTTTCATCATTGCTTTGTTTGGTTAAAAAAAAAAAATGTCACATTGGGCTAGGCTTCATAAAATCAGAACCCACCTGTGCTTTTCTTGGAGATGTGCATGAATCTGCTTTTGAGTGGCAAGAGACCTGGGTGACAGGACAGAGTGGGAAGGCAGTTTGGAGAGACACCAACTCCCCAAGTCCCCTCTCTTGAGGACCAGCCATTGTCAAGAACTGGGGCCCCGGGGAGCTGTTCACACCCATCATGATTGGGGACCCCATAGTAATGAAGGGTTCACTCAATTCAATGCTTATTTATGGAGCCGCCCCCTGACCCAAACTCTAAGGGGCCACAAATGGAGCAGGTGTTTCCCACCCATCAGGGTTGGGTTTCTGTGGTACCCAGTGCAATAGAGTTGGCTCCCAGGACCTTCCACCCCATCGGGCAATAGAAAGGGTTGGAGAGAAGTTACCCAATCACTTCTGTCTCATAAGGACCTTCTACCAACCCTCCCCAGACCCTGCTCTTGGACAATTGAGAACCAAGAGAGGGGGAGATGGGACAAAAAGCCCCCTGAATGCTGGAGGATGGCCAGAATAGAGGAAGCACTAGTTTCTGGGGTCAGGATGCCATAGGCGGGGGTGGCTGGAGAGGGCAGGAGGGGAAGCCCCCAATCTTAGCAGTTAGGCTGATCTCATTCTGCAAAGAAAAGTCTTTCATTCTCTAGCCCTCCCACTCTTCTGGAAGCTTAAATCTAACTTGCATTGACCGAGAAGGTGAAAAACAGAGGGAGGACGGATGGGCGAACTCATTCGTACTTAATTAAACTGGAATTTCATCCGAGACGCTTAAGAGCCAAGCAGCAATGCAACAGGGAGGCAATGACGACTTAGGGGCTTTGTGGGGAAACGAACATCTTTAGACAGGCAAGTTCCTGACAGGTGGAGGTTGGGGGGCAAGCAGTGTGCAGCCGTGGGGGTTCTGTGGTGGGCCTGTCAGTTTGTCTTTGCCTTAAGGCAACCAGTGGAGCCTGTGCTTCCAAGGGCAAAGTTTGCGCTTTAAGACATTTCTTTCCACGGAAGCGATTAGCCAGCCAGACCTGTTGTCCTTTTGCAAGCAGCAAATTACCCAGGAAAATGTAATTACCCATTCGCTTTGTTATTAGTGCACAGCTAAGAAGATTGAAGCAATTGCCCCTTTTCATGGTATTTCAAAGCTTACTCACACAACGCCTCCCTGATATTAAACACAATGAGACTTTTTTGAATTCAATTAAGCATTTGCCTACTGTGACTCTTTATTCATCACAAATTGTCTCAGTAAATAATCTTCATCAAAAGTCAGAACCAATCCCCATTAGTTGTTTAGATTAATTAATGGGTCCCCCTGGAGCCACCCAAATGAATTCAATTTGAACGTCAACAACTTGGCAATGGAGTTCCCAGGTTAGCATTAAGACAATATTAAACCTGCAATAAGTCACATTTAAAATGTTAATTCAGAGAAGCTCTCCATTTAGAGCATTTAATTAAATCCTTAAATAAACTGCATGGGCTCAATACCAGATGGTTCTGCATTTTCATTGCAGCACAGGGCCTCGAAGTCATTGCGGGAAGTAATATCGGAGGCTCGGCGAAGATAACCAGGATATATAGAGTAATAAAATCTAATCTCGTTTCCAGCGGGGAGATTCAGTGTATGTACACAACCCGGGCTCAAATTGTAAGTTAATTACATTAACCCCAGTGTACTTCGGGATCTGAGCAGCCAGAGATGAAATTAGTCTTTTTCCTATCATAAGATTCTTTTCAACTTCACTATATTAATTTTTAGCCAAATACTTACTCATAAGGAAAATTGAAGTTAATGTAACCAAAGATAAAGTAATGCGGCCTTAATATTCTGAAGGGATTATGGAGACCCGTGAAAATACGCTCTGCAAATATCAGAGGCTTGGAATGGATTTACGGAGGGGGTGAGAAGAAATGAAGATGCCACAGAGACCCCTGCCTCTGCCCCCCTCCTCCCATCCTCAATGTAGGGTTAATAAAGGACCTAATCTAGGAAATCCGTCCTTGGAATCAGACAGTCAGTGGGGGGGGGGGGCAGGGAGAGACATAGGTGACTCTGAGAGATGTCACCCCATCCAAGAGGCAGGCGATGGGCCTGGTGTCACCTGGCGAGGGGATTGCCTCTGCCTGCTCTTGGATGACCTGCAAATTTCCATGGCTCAGCCTCTTTATCTCCCCATCCCAAGAGCATCAGTCCCCCGCGAGGAAGGATGAGATGAGTCACTCTTTCCCAACCTCTTTCTCAGGATGCCCAGACGCACTCAGGCCCCTCTGTCTGCCAGCCCCGGAGTTACTGAGGTGATGATGTTTGATCATGCTTTGCACGCGGTGGCTGAAGACTAAAGGCAAACGTACTTTTGAAGGAGCGCCCCCCACAGAAAATCCATCAAGTCTCAACCCAGAAAAGCTCTCTCTATACATCATACTATCAGCCTTGTGAACCTAACTTCCTTATTTTTCAAAAACCCTGGTTGCCCCACACCCTAATGAAATGCAATACTGTTGCCAAAGCAGAACTTTTGCTCTTGCAATTCCAAGTAATGCAGCAGGAAATGGGCTGAACTTCCTAAAGGCTTTTCCTAGGAAACTACGTTCTGGACCTCAAGGAGCCATCAGGATTTGACACTCAGCTTCATGGGGGCTTCTTTGATTCCAGCTCTCCATCTGATGCATGTCCCCCTTATCCTCCCAATCCCAAATCTTCCAGCCCTGCATGGGTCCTCCCTCTCCATTCCAATCTTGGGTCTGAGAGATGTGAGCACAGGTTCTAGGCTCTGATGCGCCCTGCTCCAGACGACTGAACTGCCATTTATTTGGCTTCTAATTTAATCCTGACCTTGACTGTTAGATTTGTTGCCAAAGAGTCTCATAGTGAAATGGCTAGCTGATTTCACTTGATTCCCAACTGTAGTTGATTGGTAGTGGCAACCTGGAGGGCTGTGTTAAGAAGGATTCTGAGCCTGATTCCAGTCTACTAACGGAAAAGAATGCGTACTATTAACAAAGCCTGTTGTATATGTGGGTGTGTCTGTGTTTACACTAGAAATACTTTCTAATGTCTTAAAATATTGTTAAAAACACGTTAATGGCTATACCATAGTTTATTTTGGTTATTTACATTTGCTGTTGTTGTTTATGTTTCGTCTTTATTTTTTCTTTTCTAGTGAGGGTAAATGGCACCATCCTTGTACATGAGTCTTTGTCTCAATATCTGAACCTTTATTAAGATAGATTCCTGGAAAGGGATCAAATAATTGATCTATATGAATTATTTAAAAGTTGAGTTCTTTCTTATGTTCAACATCATAACTAGAATAGGTATTCCTAATTGTCTTAATTAAAAGATCTCACAAGGAGCACAAGACGTAGGGACAGAAGCAGTGGTTATAGTGTGTACCCTCTAATAATCCCGATTTCCCTGGTCCCTCATCACAGACCCATACACGTTTACAGTTGGAAAGAAAACAGGAAGTCATCCAGTTCTGTCTTTTCACTGGACAGAGGAAAACGGAGCCCAGAGATGTTAAGGGGCTTAGCAAAGCCACACAGCTAGCTCATGGCAGGCTGGGCTCTGTTCTGTGCTCTGGTCACCACATCCTGCTCCATTCACACCCAGCTGCAGGCACTTCCCTTCCTGAGCCTCTGCTGGGATCTGAGGCTTCACAGCCCTTGCAGCTTCTTCACCTTCGTTTGAGGATGCCTCTTCTGAAGTTGAAGGAGGTATTCTTGTGACTTTCCTCTCCTACAACATGTGGCAGATGCAATTGCCCCCCCCCCCAAATTCCTCATGCTCTGCTCCTCTACCTGGTTCTATATGGCAAAGGTGAGAAGGAGTAACTGAAGGTGATACTGTGTCTACATTTCTAGATCGTGCCCCCCTCCCCCGACTCTTTAGGGTAAAAAACAAAGCAGGCTTTGCTTGGGTTAGGTTCAAGAAAGAGGATTACCTCCCCATGCCCCCCATGAGGATTACATGGGAAGGGAAGTTTCAGGCCCTCTGCAAACTAACTCCACCTGGAGCTGCAGTCACGAAGATGCCTTCTAACACCGGAAACTCTTTTCTGAGCAAGTCAGTTATTCTGCTGCAATGGGGGCAGTAAAGGGGCTGAGCAAGAGGAGGGGAGGGGATGGAAAGGCAGGCTCAAGCCATTCTCTAGTATGAAGCTGGGAAGCAGAGTCTGCGCTCAGCGTGAGGCTGGGAAGGACTGGAAAGTTAGAACCACGAGAAACCATGTCCAATACTATTGCATTGTGGGGGAGACTCTGGTGAAACTCAGTATGGAGACTGTTCTTTTTCCACTGAAATCCAGGGCATCTAGAAAACTGCTGGTAGCTGCAGGCCAGGGATATGCGAGACTTTGGGGGAAATTCCAAAAGAATATTTATCTGTTCCAATTCCTGGTGCTCAAACAATATACTCAGGACCGGCTATCTGCAGCCTCTCTCTCTTCTCATCTCCTCTGCATTAGCTTCCTTCCCAGGTGGGGTCTTTTTCCATGGTGGACCTGGCTGCCCTAGACCTTTCACTTGCTAACTCCTAAAACCAACTGAAAACGAGCTGCTCTTTTCCAGCAGACCCAACAAACGTCTTGGGCTTGGCTCTCAGTGGACAATCACACAGAGAAAGACAAGAGACTCCATGCCCATCAGTGCAGGAAGCAGGCATTTGGTTGGCATGTCCTGATGAGGGGGCATCCCCTTCCATCCTGGCACTGGTCTGTGCACAGGGAAATTAGGGACAGCATGAGCTAGAACTGCAGAATTATGATTGATAAAGACACAGTCTGCACTTTGAGCAGTTAGAGAGGGAGAGACTGGGAATCCTTAAAACAAATGCCCCGGTGCCAAGTTATTTCATTTCCATTCAAAGTGAGCCCAGTCACAGGTTGGGTTCCAGAAAGGTACTGGCAAACAATGCCCCCTCCCCAGGTGTCTCAGGATGAACACAGAAATTGTTCCTTTGACCCCACCAGGCCAAGGTTTCACCAGGTGCCTGGACGGGGAGGGACTGGGGTCGATAGCCATGCCAGCCCACCTATTATTTGTAATTTGGGGTATATACACACACACACACATTTAAAATGTACAGCCTGGCACACCTCATCTAGCTCTCTGCATTTGTGTCTGAAGCAGCCCCTTGGGAGACTTCGTGGCTCCCTGTCTGCCTACAGAAGGCCAATGCCACCTGTCCCTTTCTCTTCTCTGGTGAGACCCCTCCCTCCATGTGAAACCTCACCCTCCACAGCCAGCACCCTTGTCGATAGCTAGAGAAGGTAGGGGGACCTCGCCCCCTCCCATCACATTTGCTGCTCAGTGCCCCAATCTGGCCTGTTGTGGGAGCACCTGTGCTCACCTGCAGCCAGCAGGCATGGGGCCGGGGAAGGTGACACCTGCAACCAAATGTTTCCCAAAGGGCCCAGTGAGCAGCTGTGGTGGAAGCGGGCAGGAGGCCCAGCGCCCTCCTGAAGGCAGCAGGTCTGCAGCAGTCCCAGGCCCGGGACCCCCAGAATGGCCTCACACCCCATCATCCTTGTCGAATTCTCAGTGGGGGGGGAGGGACCCCCTGCACCTTCATCTTGTTACCTGATCTACCAGCTGTATGTAGATTAATGGAAAGCAAAGGTTTTTGTTAGTTTGCTTTCTTCCCCTGCCCCCCCTTTCTTTTTTTGCTTCTTTTTTGTTTTTGAAATAAAAAAAATGGCATGACACTCGAAACTTTCCTTTCCTCCTCTTTCTCCAAAGAGAACAGCAAACACGGCCCCTCAACTGGCAGGTCTGTATAGGTATTATAGACTCCAGCCAGGTTTTTCCTGGACTAAACTGGCCTCCTACCAGGGAGAAGGAGTCACCTACATCAGCTGATAGGTTATTGAAATTCTCAAAGAGCTCTGCCCCTCTGATGATCCTCTCCAGTCGTCTCCCCCAGGACAAGGCCCCAGTTCCCAGCGGGTGCAGGAGGCACATGGTAGTCAACAAGCCTTGGGCCTGGCTCTCAGGCCTGGGGCCCACCCACCCCAGCTGGCTGTAGCCCCAGCCCGGCCTTGTGAACAGTGATGGGAGGGGCAGGGGAGTGGGTGCCGGGGGCCACCGCCCGGAGCTCCTGTCCTTGCTGGGAAGCAGCTCTGCCTGCCCTCTGCCTTAGGTCCTGGGGCAGACGGGTCCCTCGGCAGTAGAGACGACGCACTCCACCAGGATCCACCATCAGGGCGTATGGAAGGCCCCCTGCCTTTCTCTTTTCTCATATCCTGGGGTCCAGAGGGAGCCCCTGCAGGGGTGCTGCAATGAGAATCCCCAGCCGGAAGCCCCTCTAGGAGCTGCATCAACCAGCATTAACTGGACACCCTTGGGGATCTCTCCCAGGGCCACGGACCTGGCCCTGCCCCCAGAGCTCTCCTGCACAGGGGACTTTACCGTCTGAAGGAGAACTTCCCTTCTGGCCCTTGGGGAGCCCATCAACAAGTTTTCAGCACATACCTACTTGCCCCAGCTCAGGGACTGGGACTGCAGAAATGTGGTTGCCCAGGGCAGCACTGGGCCGAGGCACATTTCAGCAAGAGGAGAGAACTGCAGAGATCTCTGAGCGCGATTGAGGGTGGGCTACAGGGCTGTGGACAGACATTACTGAACATGTTCACCCAAGGCACAGGTGGGGGAGGCCAGGGCTGGGGGCATGGGTCGACCCCGTTGTCCCAACCCTTGGCATCTTGCTGCGCCAACTTTGCTGGAGGGCGCCACCTTGGGGTGTTTTAAAGGCATCACGTTTCCCTGCCATTGCACATGGGAAGCCCCTCACGGAACCACAGAGAAGCCCTGGGTTGGGGGGCATGATGGGCTGAGCAGGGATATCTAGCCTAGATCCCCTCAACCCTCATCCCATGCTCTTTCCTCTATACTTCATCTTAAATGCTCCATAAGACTTCCTTTACAATCAAAATAAAATCCTGCTTAGGTTTTAAGGATTTTGCCCAAATTCCAACTGTCCCAGGGGAGCAGGGGCAGGAGAGGAAATCACTCGGTGGTCAGCTGGCCTTGCAGGAAACCCCTGCCGGAAGCTTCCTGGCTGGGTTTTGTCACCCCTTGCTGGGATCATTTCTGCTGCTATCACCTGGAGCAGAGCCCTCTTACTCTCTGGGACTGTATCTGCTGGGGCGCAAACTCACCTCGCTTTCTCTCCAGCACTGTCTCCCAAGCATGCCAGGATTCCTTTATTGGCGTGTAAGGGAGTCTCAGACGAGGTGACATGGAGCCATGCCCCCAGCTGATCCCAAAGGCAGGTAGCGGGCTCCACCCGGGCTCAGCCAGGATCTGAGCTGTAGTCACCAAACAGGTAAGCCGTGTCTGTTAGAGACCCAGATGCCTCCACCGGCAGAAGACTCACCCCCTAGGATAGGCAGTGTTTGCTTGATCTGCTCATTTTAGCTTCTTAGTCTAAATTGTGTTTCACTAAAAATAAAATAGATGCCAAATGAACAGTAATTACCTACAGCCACTTATTAATACTGGAAAAAAATACCTTTTGTAGCTAAGGTTTTAGAACGGCGGTGGCTGCCTTGCTCTCTCGGCAATTGTGTTCACAGCTTAGCTCAGACCTGTAGGGCAAGAAAAACCATCAAGAACTTTTGAGTGAGACCAGCACTGAGCTCTAGTTCTGGCTTTGCTACTTTTGTGCAGAGGGGATTAAATGAAATTATGCATATAAAGCATCTGACACATGGGAGAGGCTTGGGTCCATCAGGAGTCTTTTGGGTTGCAAGTGACCCAAATTCCAACTGAAGCCTAAAAGGAAATCAATTGCCTGTAACTTCAGGTGTGGCTGGATCCTGGTACTCAGATATGCTCAGGAGCAGGAGTCTGTCTGTCTCTCAATGTTACCCTCATTCCCAGGTGGGCTCTCTTCCCGAGGTAGACCCAGCCACCTTAGCCCTTCCAACCTCAAGACCATCTGCAAGCGAGCTAGGTTTGGCTCTCAGCGGCCAGGACTGCACCTACCAAGGGACATTCCCCACATATGTGCGTGTTTGGGGCAGGCAGGTGGTGAGGGTGAGGCAGATGCTTTCTGCCCCCAAATCTTCGTGACCCACCTGTGAGCACAGGTGCAGCCTGTGTGGGCAGCTGTTGTCTGCCCTCTGGGAGCCTTGCTTCCATGGTCACATGCCGCCTCCTCTCAGTATCTGGGTGAAATATTCCACTGCGTTTCTCTCATAAGGACCTTTGGGCTGGCTTTTACTCACCCCCATCCCTTCCCCAATAACTCAGGATCATCTCCCCCACCTCAGGAGAGATCACAGGTGTTCTGGGGATTAGGCTGTGGACACGTCTTTGGAGGAAGGGGTAGCATTCTTCAACCTGCCACCCCCTCCTTAAGCCTCCTTCCCAGAACTTTTTTATAACTCTGAAGTTAAATTCCCTCAATGTGTTTCTTGTATTATTTTCAGGGAATCATGCCCTTACAGCACCCTTGCCCCTTACCCTTTCTGAAACTTTCCAACACAATTTTAAATTTAGCACAAAGTAAGTCTCCAGGCAAAATCTTCAGGTTCTCCCAGCATAAAAATGACACAAGGAAGGGATGGTCTGAGCTCATGGAGCATTTATTGAGCACCAACTGTGTACTGAGCTCACTTATTGCTCACAACGTCCCCATGGGTGCAGAATCATCACCCCACATACAGATGTGTGGACTGAGGCTCAAGACTTAGGGAAACTAGTAAACCACGGAGCAGGGGCAGGAGCCCAGGTCTTCCACCCTCCAGTGCAAGCTCTCGTTCTGGATCTGCCGGACTTAATCCTCCCCTGGAGCCTAGACTTGGCCTCTAGCACCAGGCATTATCCTTCCCCACCACGTGCCTTTCCTTTGTGCTTTCCAGCAAGACACTTTCTGTGTGGGTGCAGCCTGGTCCTATCCTGCCCGCCTCCCCTCTGCGGGCACCCGGCTCCCCAGCTCAGCTCCAGTCACACGGCTTTCCTACTTGCCGCCTCCGCAGACCTTGGGTGTGAGGGATGCCCTTGAAGCCCCCATCTCTCCCACAACCTCTCCCGTGTTGCCACTCTGAGGGGCAGCGCTATCCCTGCCCATTCCTCTCACATCTGACCCACCATCTTCTATGGCTACACCTTGCCAACCCAGCCCCCTCCCCACCAAGAACCTGGAAGCTTTCAATTCTCAGTCCTCTTCAAAGATCATCAGCCAAGGCCAAGTTGCCGGTCAGCTCTGCCTTCCGTCTTCTGGTTTCCGCTAAGCACAGTGACCTTAGGCCACTGCCCAGAAGGGTGGGCCATTTTTCGGAGGATCCCCTTTGCCTCTTTGCCCTGTCTTTCTGGTTGCCTCCTAGTTCTCCTCCGTGATGTGTTTTGTGCAGTCCCAAGGCCAGAAAACAAAACTAGTCTTGTGCTCCCAAGGGACAGGTGGGACTGGGGGTGGGGGTGGAAGGAAGGAAAGCAGCTGAGCCAAGCCCCAAACTCTCTTCACTTTGCTTTCTAACCCGGATCTATTTCCACTGAGAAAGGGTCCTTAAGGCATAAAACAAAATTTTTTTATTCCGGTAATATACTTTTCCAGAAGTCACCACTGGACTCCTTTTGCTCTGGGATATATGGTGCTGTTCCCAGATCTTGGAAAGTGAGTGCCTTCCGATCGCTTTAAATGCTCCACTGGTATTTGTGCTGGAGAACGTGGGACCTAAACCATCCTTTCTGCAATGTGGCCGAGTCTGTTTCCCAGACTGAACACGTCAGGCTTCCGAGAAGCCTGAGATGCAAGCTGCCCTGGCCCCCTTCCTGGAGAGGGTCTAACACAAACGTGCCTCTGTGTCCTTTTCAATGGCGGGCCACCGGCAAATAAAATCACAGGCTCTGCTAGATGTAGACAGCCTTGTCCTGAGATTTCAGAGCCTGCGAGCCCAATAAACTTTTTGTCTAATCCGTCACATGCTCCCTCCCCGTGGGTTTTGTGGTGATTCCAAGGAAGGCGCATGGTGATTCCAAACCACATCTATAAATAGCCAGCTCCAGGACGCGACTAGGAACGTGGAGTGCTTTTACAGGTCTGTGTCCTCGTTTCCCCAGTGGTCCTGCTGAGCGCTTCTGGGCTGGGGTGGCAGGCAGGGTCCGTCTTTGGTCTTCCACTGGCAGAGAAGTCCGAGGGCTCGTGTCCTGCCATGGGGGATGGGCGAGTGGAAGCCTGGGGCTGCCAGCGTCTGTGGCTCACAATTCCTGAGCTCTCTGGCACTGGGACAGCGGGTGACCGGGACAAGTACTGGTCTCCAAGTTCAAGTGCGGCTCGCCCGGCCCCCACCCACACAGCTGATGAACAGCAGCATGAGATAGAGGACACGGTGTAACCGGAACCAACCATTGGCCCATCCCGGCCTTGTCTATTAAGTCGAGCTCTTCTGCTGCTAAGCGAACCATGAGGCACCTCTTCTAAGCCGGCCACCAGCTGCCTGCACGAGGAGGCCAAAGTCAGCAACCGATGGGTTTGGTCTGTCTCATCTGCGAAATGAGGCGGTGGACCAGGGGTTGCCAGTGCCCTTTGGATTCAAATCTGTGACCTCCACTGAGCCTCCAAGGCTGGCCGAGAGAGGAGCAGGCCACTGGGGAGAGGGTCTCAGGGGTCCGAGGGGCCCCTGCAGACCCAGGCTGGCTGTGTTTGCTCAGTGGGGTAGAGAGCACCCAAGGCCCAGGACATCTGGCTCTGGGTGATGCTTGGCACAACCCGCCCTGGGAAATGGGCATGAGCCAGCCCTAGAGAAGGATTCCAAGGGACAAGTGAGCAAATGCATGTGGGGCTGGGGAAGGGGAGGGCGTGGTCTCATCTTGGGGCAACATGGCCGTGACCTGGTGGGAAAGGCCACCCCTTCCCCACATATCCCTCTCACTCTGATGCCCTGGGCTGGCAAATCCCTGACTCACCTTCCAGAGCTAGTTCTGATCTCCAAGTCTCCTGACCCTTGGAGTCATTCATTCATTTATTCATTCACTCATTCATTCATTCAGGAAATCTCTACTGAGTGCCACCTGTGATGCAAAGATGCTGCTCAGACCTGACATGCCTCCGAGGCCCCACTGTAGACCCCACCACCCCACCCCATCCAGCAGGGCTCACATTTGCCCTTTTGATGTCGTTTCCAGCAGTTCTTTGTTCCTGGCTCCTGGGAGGTTGCTTCTAAGTCCTTGGGATTTCCCTTGGTAGGAGTGGCTTTGTTATTTGCAACAGACCCTCACCTGCTGGTTTGTGCCAACAGGTGGCTCAGGAAGGGGGCTGGCCAAGCATGGAAGGCCAGCATGTGATTCCGGGCTAGGGGCTTTGAGCCAAGTCATGCCAGCCTATCCTCCACCCCGGGGCAGGGATGAGGGCTGGATATGGAGCTTTACAGGCCTTGGTTCAATCACTCACGCCTGCATAACAAAACCCCAACAACAGCTCTGGACACCGAAGCACAGAGAACATCGATGATTGATAATATACATCACTGTGCTGGAGGGTGACACACCCTGACTCCACGGAGGGCGGACACGGGAGCTTCCAGTTTGAGACCCTCTTCTTTTGGTGGTCCTGATTTGTATCATTTTAGCGATAATAAAGCTGTAATCATAAGTATAGTGATTTCCTGAGTTCTGTGAGGTTTTCTAGTGAGTCTAGTGAGGGTGTGGTGAGAACCCCCAAATTTGTTGTCAGAAGTGAGGGTGGCCTTGGGCACCCCAAACTTGCAGTTGTGTCTGAGTGAGGATGGCATTGTGGACACTGTGCCCTTAACTTAGGAACTTGGTGTAACACTGGGCAGTTTGTGCCAGAATTGGACAGTGTAACAGGGAGACTCTCCTGGCAGGCCAGTCTCCTGGACATACCCCCAGGTAGACTCCAGATCACACACCCCCAGACCTATCAAATGGTCACTAGCAGAGGCAGCCCAAACATGACTGTGGACAGAAGGGTGACTTTTCCTGTCTCCCTCAAGGGACAAAGGAGGATATTTGGCTGTGATTTGGGTATATCTAACAGACCTAGAAATGCTATTAAATGGGAAGGAGAACTAAATTTAAATGTGGACAGCTAGAGTCAGAAATTATCTAAATTTTGGCTCTAAAAGAAAAGCATGAGGATGAGAGAGCTTCATTCCTTGCTGGTGACATTCTCTCCCTAATTCTCCAAGTGACAGCACTGCGGGGGGGTGGGGGGGTGTCTCAGCCAGTTTGGCCAGGCTCCAGGGAGAAGCTCACCTTTTACCTAACTTGACACTTTGCACACAGTAGGTGTTTCATCATAACTGTTGCATACCATATCTGCTTGCCTCTATAATACAGCATGCTTTTGAAAAGGCCCTGTGGACAGCAGACCTGGCTAGGCTGCCAAGCATCTAGAGAGCGGTTAAGGGTGTCCCCATTTTTTACCCAGCTCTACCACCCACCAGCTGCACAGCTGTGCTGGTTTGGAAGGATGTATGTCCCCTAGAAAAGCCATGTTTTAATCTAAACCCATTTCGTGAAGGCAGAATAATCCCTATTCAATCCTGTATGTTTGAAACTGTAATCAGATCATCTCCCTAGAGATGTGATTTAGTCAAGGGTGGTTGTTAAGCTGGATTAGGTGACGACATGTCTCCACCCATTTGGGTGGGTCTTGAAAAGTTTCTGGAGTCCTATAAAAGAGGAAACATTTTGGAGAATGAGAGATTCAGAGAGAGCAGAGAATGCTGCAGCACCATGAAGCAGAGAGTCCACGAGCCAGTGACCCTTGGAGATGAAGAAGGAAAGCGCTTCCTGGGGAGCTTCATGAAACTGGAAGCCAGGAGAGAAAGCTAGCAGATAATGCCATGCTTGCCATGTGCCCTTCCAGCTGAGAGAGAAGCCCTGACTGTGTTCACCATTTGCCTTCTCACTTGAGGGAGAGATCCTGAACTTCATCGGCCTTCTTGAACCAAGGTATCTTTCCCTGGATGCCTTAGATTGGACTTTTCTATAGACTTGTTTTGATTGGGACATTTTCTCAGCCTTAGAATTGTAAACTAGCAACTTATTAAATTCCCCTTGTTAAAAGCCATTCCGTTTCTGGTATTTTGCATTCCGGCAGCTAGCAAACTAGAACAATAGCCATGCTGAGTTTGTGAATCTAGGCCATTGAACAATGAGAGCCCATGGGGAACTCTCGGCATGGGACCAGGCAAATACAAGCACCCAGCATCTGTCATTCTTAGTGTAATCATCCTCAAGAGCATGGCTCCCAAGCACCCATGTCAAGAAGAGGGAGCCCTGTTGGGACCAGGGCAGAGGATGCCAGCCCCCAAAGCACCACAGGAGTCCCTAGAATGACAGGTGGTCTGCAAAGGATGATGGCAAGCAGGTATGCTCAAAGATCTGGGGGTGCCCATACCCCTGGCTGGTCCGCGCATGGGGTGCTGCCCATTTTTCAGGATGACATCCAGGAAGGATGGCCTCCCTGAGACACGAGCAGCCCTCGCTTCCGGTCCCCACTCGTGCCTTTGACTAATGACTGGCCTGACACCTTTCAGCGAGTGTCCTTGTTGCAGCTGGTAATTCAAATATCTTTCAGTGTCAGAAATAATAAGCACCACCATGAGATGAACAAGCAGAGCTTAAGTTGCGTGCAGATTAATGGGGTTTTAATATTCCTAATTTAATCACTCCTTTCTGTTGCACTGTGGGCAACATGATGTAGCAGCTAATTATTTTTTTTAACCATGATGGGGATCTTTCCTAATCAATTTTATATTTAACATGAATGAAGGGAGGGCAGTGATTAATGAGAGAATAAATCTTACCAAGCAGGCACAAGCAGGCGATCAGTTAAAAATACGGCAGGCTGATTTTTTTTTTTTTTACTTCTCATGCAGCAAATACATCAGGGATGGAATGGAGCCTGATTTCAAGTCTTTCATTCTGGAAAGGGGAAGTAAATTAACATTTTAAAGAATATGTTGGCTGAAAAGTAACAGGCACACCTGTCTTCATAATGTGAAATAATGGATACTAGTAAGTGTAGTGACTTATGGCTGCTACAATATATATTAGTAAGTACAATGGCAATTAAGAGCTGCTACAATGTATATGAATAAATCCGGTTGCAATTAAGAGCTTTTACAATGCAGGCAATGTTACAATGTAACTCTAGCGGTATTTCAAAGCTGCTTCTCATATAGCAATGCAGAGAGTGGTGAAAGATACTGACATTGGCATCAGAGAAATGGATCGATTCAATGCTGCCCTTTACCATGTGACCTGGGGCCTCAGTTCCTCATCTTCTAAATGGGTATAATTCTGCTCTCCCTTGGAACCTCATGAAGGCTCCGGAGACTTCTAACTTTCCTTGTCTCACACTGGTATCCCCAGCAGCAGGCTCTGAGATGAGGATCCCTATGAAAGGAATTTTTCTAGAAGGTGTTGTCTAGAAAGCCCAACAGTGGAGCAGGTGGTGACCTGCTAGGGAGGAGGCCACACAGGGGACAGTACCAGGCTCCCCCCATAAGGGTGACTGACTCAGCTACAGGTGAATTTCAGGTACCTGAGAGATTGTCCCAGGGACAAGGGAGCCAAGTATTTGTGACTCACATCTGTCAGTCAATGGGGAAGGGGAGACATAAATCCCTAGCCCTAAGTGACCACTAATATCACTTCTATGTCCCCAGATGTCCCTGTTCTGGACTTTGAGATGAATGGCATTATATGGTATGCGGTCTTCTGGGACTGGCTTCTTTCACTTATTGTGATGTCTGTAGGATGCATCAGTACCTCATTCCTTTTCCTGGCCCACGAAGGGGTTTGAGCAAAGACTGAAGAGAGGAGGGAGTTGCCATGATGTTTTGGAGAAGAGCTTTCAAGGCAGTGGGGAAGAAAAGCGCAAAGTCTCAGAAGTGGAACTGTCTGGCACGTGTGGCTGAAGGGAGGAGAGAGGGGCCCAAGGTGGGAGAGGGGGCTCGGAGAGTGGGCAGACGTGGGTGGGGTCTTGGGCAGGGGTGAGGACAGTGGCTGCTTCTTTGAGTGGATGGGAAGCCAGCAGAGGGTTGGGGTGTGGCAAGGTCTAGTTTGCACGCTACTCCTCTGGCTGAGGTGTGGGAGGATGGTCTATGGGGAACATGAGTGTGGGAAAGAGACTTGTAGGAGCCAAATAATGCCAGTGAGAGATGACAGTGGCTACACTAAGAGATAGAGGTGGCAAAGGAGAGAAGGGCCTGGACCCTGGATGTGTTTCAGAGGTGGAGCTGGCAAGATTTTTCAACAGATTAGATGGAGGCTGGGAGGGGGGTGATGAGTCCCAGGCTTGTGGCTAGAGGAGCTGGGGAGCTAGATTCGCTGCTAAATGAGATGGGAAAGGCTCAGATAGCACAGGTTGGAGCACAGCTGTGCAGTGGGAGAAGACAGGAGTTTGGAAGCCTTAAATCTGAAATGCCTGTTAGATAGCCAAGTAAAAGTGTTGACCATTGGACATGTGAGTCTGGAGTTCAGAAGAGAAACCAAGCTGGAGATACAAAATTTGGGAGTTGCCAACATATATGTGCACTGACAGCCATAGGACAGAATGCTATCACTGAGGGATGGGGGTGGGGAGGCAGGGGACCAAGCTTGAGTCATTCTTGGGGTAAGAAGTTGAAGAGATGAGGAAGATCTGGCCAAGGAGATGAGGACGAGCAGGAGAACCAGGTGACATGGGGTCCTGGAAGGCAACAGAGATGATGGGTCAAGGAGAAAGCAGGGCCAGCTGGGACCAGAATTACTGAGACGGTCAGGTGAGAGCTGAGGATTGAAGGCTTGTGCTCACCACGTGAAAGCCACTGGCGCTCCTGGCAAGGGCAGCTTCTGTGGGATGTTGGGGTGCAGGGATGAGTCGGGTGTGGCCAGGAGAGAAGGGGAGGAGGCAAACAGAGGGAGCTGGTGTTCACAGTTCTTTTGAAGTGTTTCCCTATTAGGGAGAAAGGATAAGAAATTGGGTGATGATAGCTGGAGAGGAAGAGCAGGATAAAGAGTGCCTTGGGTTTTTGGGTGGGAGAAATAACACCTGCTTGGCTGCTGGTGGTCCCATAAAGGGGAACCCTGAGGCTTCAGGGTGCACCCACAGAGTGGGAGTAATGTCAGTGAGGGCACGAGAGGAGGGGCTGCCCGTGCATTGAGTAAGAGGGGGATGGGGGCGCAGAAGCCACAGGGAGTGGACGCCAGGTGGCATCTTGCTGTGCATCTCCTTTGCTTTCTCAGGTTTCACAACTCCCCACGAGCTGTTGGAGATTTCAAGAGAGCGGAGGACCGTGGTCAAGTTGGAGGCTGCCCAAGACTTCCTGGTGGCCCAAACTCTGCGGAGAGGGAACTGCACGCTTGGGTCCTGAGCCCAGCTCTTCCCAGCCACGAAGCTGGGCCGTGTCACATAACCACTCTGAGCCTGTTTCTTCAGCAGGATGGAAAGCGTGGGGTGCAGAAGGAAGAGGGGTGCATGGCAGCGATTAACACTAAAAAGCAGGGGCTGTCGGGGCCGAGGTGCTTGCTGTCAGAGCAGGAAAATCAGGTTTTCTCGGCAGGGAACAGTGATGAACATTTGCACTGAGCTCAATATGTTTAAGACAATATAATTTTCTTCCATTTACATTGTGCTTCCTAAACCCAATATTATTTCTACCTCTCCTCCCCAAATGTCCTGAGGGGAAATGAGACTTAGTGATGTGTCCTGCCCAAAAACACAGAGCGGCAAGTGGCCGAGCCTGTGTGCCCCCACCCCCACCCTCCTTCCTCACACAGGCGCTACTTTTCAATCCACCCAGAAAATGCATTGGACCTGGAGATGGTACAACGCTAAATCCTCGTTTCCTTCTGCGCTTTGAATTTCCCATTCGGCCCTGGACAATTTTATATAAACATCATCCTGTGTTTAATTTCCTTTGTTCAGGGAGGTCATTTAAAGGCCTCAAATGATTATATTAAAGTTCTTGTCTCCCGAGTGAATATTTGAGGCCAAGTTGTAAAAGTTTGCAAGGGGAAAGTGAACATTTGCTTTGAAACCTCTTCTTTAGTCTCAGAAAAAAAATGAAACGGCAAAAAAAAGCAGTCGGCAGAGAAAGAGCCCTGTGAGCAGCGGGCTTCTTAGTTTCATCTCCTTACCTGTGTCCTTTTCTGCCTGGTTCCCGGCCCAGTGCTGTCTCTTCTCAAGTCCCAGTTGGGGTAGCCCGGAGCTGCCCTGACAGTCCTTCCTCGGCCAACAAGGAAGGATCTGGTGCTTTGGAGAGGAACAGAGAAAATGCCTCTGTAGTTTCTTTCCACATGTTTGGGGATCACAAAATCAGTGGGGATTTGCCCCTGAGCATTTTTCCCCCTTGGTCTTTAAGCCATTCCTGTTTCAAGGAAATTGAATCCATGTGTGTTTGGATTAATTGCTTAACTCCTCAAAATGCTGTTTTGTAAGAACAAGTTGAGGTCCAAAGAGCTATTTATGTTGCTTCCCACCCTTTACACATGGCCCTATTTGAAGAACTGAGAAAGCCCTCTGGAGCCAGCTCTGGGTTTCAAGCTGGATTGGGTTAAGGAGAAATTAGCAGCCCCAGGTGGGATTCAGTTCACCCCCAAAAGAGATGGATTCACAGACCCCACATGGAAATCCAGGAAGCCTCCTGGGTCCTCATGGATTTCTGGACTTTGGAGAATTCGGACGTCAAATGTGGTCTTATATTAATATGAGTTTTTCTTCACCCTTCCTCTGATTTTTAGAACTCTGCTGCTACGACGGTGAGCAGTGCAGTAGAGGAGGAGATTCCAGGACCCTGGAAGGATGCACTTCTTAAGTGCCAGGTCTCAAGGCCACCAAGAGGCTGGGGGACTGGTACCCGGCCTGGAAGTCCTACTCTCTTTAGCATCCTTCTGCCTCTGCTCAAGAAGAGTCACCCTTGACTCAGGTTGTTCTGAGAATCCACATAAGAACCCGATTTCCAGTGCTTCCAGCCCACAGGTCGGCAGGAGTTTGCAGCATCCTGGTGCTGTCTTCCTGAAGGTGATCCCTCCGTCCTGGGGCCTCCCCTGCCCCTCCTCCCATGTGGCCTCACCTGACCTGTGACACCTTCACTGATGTTCCCTCCAGGCTGGCCCTCCACTTCCCCAACTGCCACCAAAAACCACAAAGATTGCACATAACCATCTCCTGTTAGCTTCTCCAGCAGAAGGCACTTCCACCCCTTCTCCTTGAAGGAGGGGAGGAGCCTGGGAACCCAGAGCAGGGACCCCTGGCTCAGACCAGGAGGGCGGGAGCTTCCTGGTGGGTCCTAGAGGATGGGTGGGTTCAGCTGGATGAACGTGGGAGTGAGAGGACGTGTGGAAAAAGGCAGAGAGAAGGGCAATGGCGACCACGGGTTGCTTGGAGGAACAAGGGCTTAGAGCAGGGACGGGAATGTCAGGGATTTCGAGGCCAGCTGATGTCTAAAATAAACACATGGTGATTTCTGAGAACCTCCACCTTTGCCTCCAGAATCAGAGCTAGAGTCCTTTACATACTACAGTCCAGCAGACATGGTCCTGGAGAAGTTCTTCCTTCATCTAACTCTGAAATGTTGTCTATTTGGTGCGAAGCCTTTGTGTGGCTCCACCCTGTCTAAAACCTTATGACTTTTTTTGAAGAGGGCTTTGTACCTGCTCTGTGTGGCAGGAATTTTGAAATGGCATTTAGCTGAAAGCAATAAAGTTCTGGCCTCATCTTTGTAAAATTAGTTTTAAAGAAGGGGAGGGGGCGATATTTAATTATGCACGGGGGATTATTCGTGACATATATCTGGGACCACATCACCCAGGATCTCTCGGAGTAATTGCTCTTTCCTGGCTGTGAGTGTGACCCCAGGGAACACTAATTTGAATAGCAAGTCTGATAAGAATGTAATTAGGAAGGGACTGTGCAGAAAATTTTTTAAGTCCAATAAGCCACGGTTTGCCCAGTTTTGATATGTATTGGGCTATCTTTTGGATCCCAGCACGGGAAGCAAACACCCCAGGGGTACAGAATTGGAGACTCTCGGATGGGAGCTTGTCCTGTGCCACCCCCGCAGTCCTGGCACCGGGCCCCCTCTGCAGCATCTGCTGTGCACAGCTGTTGGTTTTGGCTCATCCACCATCCATCCCCTGTCTGGGGGACCATTCGTCCCTGCTCTCAGGCCACTTCATTCAGAGGAAGCTGGTGCCTGCCCTCCCACCCATGACCCACCCCCAAGACAGACCCTGTCCCAGGCCTGGCCACCCAGCATTGAAGGGGTTCCTTCTGAGGTGGGCACATGCCCCCATCAGCCGGATGTACGGCAGCCTTGGGGCTTCGACTGGAGAGGAAGAGCAGGATAAAGAGTGCCTTGTTTTTTTGGGTGGGAGAAATAATGCGTGCTTGGCGGCCGGTGGTCCCATAAAGGGGAACCCTGAGGCTTCAGGGTGCACCCACAGAATGGGAGTAATGTCAGCCAGGGCATGAGAGGAGGGCTGCCCGTGCATGGGGTAAGAGGGGGATAGGGGCGCAGAAGCCACAGGGAGTGGACGCCAGGTGGCATCTTGCTGTGGGTCTCCTTTGCTTTCTCAGGGTTCACAACTCCCCACGAGCTGCTGGAGATTTCAAGAGAGCCGAGGACCGTGGTCAAGTTGGAGGCTGCCCAAGACTTCCTGGTGGCCCAAACTCTGCAGAGAGGGAGCTGCACGCTAGGGCCTGAGCCCAGCTCTTCCCAGCCACGAAGCTGGGCCATGTCACATAACCGCTCTGAGCCTGTTTCTTCAGCAGGATGGAAAGCGTGGGGTGCAGAAGGAAGAGGGGTGCATGGCAGCGATTAACACTAAAAAGCAGGGGCTGTCGGGGCCGAGGTACTTGCTGTCAGAGCAGGAAAATCAGGTTTTCTCGGCAGGGAACAATGAATAACATTTGCACTGAGCTCAATATGTTTAAGACAATATAATTTTCTTCCATTTACATTGTGCTTCCTAAACCCAATATTATTTCTACCTCTCCTCCCCAAACGTCCTGAGGGGCTTCGACTGGAACGGTGAGGAAAGGGCTTCTTGTGAGCTTGGGGGCTTCGAGGGTGTCTGCCTGGAGCTGCAAGTGGCTGTTCTGCCACCTGGGTCTGCCTGGAAGTGAAGCTGGCAGAGAGGAGAGCAGATTCAAGAGGCAGAGACAGGTTCCTTGCACCTCCAGACCCAGCCATGTGGATCAGCTCATGAGCCAAGTACCCCCCCACCTCTGTTATTTTTTTTACGTCAGCCAATTAAACTGGTGCTCTGTCATCTGCCATCGGGTCCACTGCAGCGTCCTCATTGCGGGCTGGAGGGGAGAACATTGTCTTCTGATAAATAAGTGCAGCCCAAAGGGCAGCCCACCCTGTCACCCACCATAGGTGGCAGAGGCTTTCTCCACCGCGGCCGCCTCCCCACTTCCCGATTCTAAGGAACAGCACAAAGCACGTTGATTCTTTTTAGGTAAAACCCCTTTGTCAGCTGAGCTCAGAAAAACCAGCCTCAAACGCCCTCCCACAGGCGGCGAGCCCCTCAACCCTCCTGAACTTACCATGGATGGAGGTGGGAGGTGTGAAGCTGGGGGTCACTCCTGCTCGCCCTTGGTCTTGCACTTGCTGAATGGGCTGTGTCTCCCCGATGCCCTGCACATGCCCCCACAGGGCACCGTTTTCCCCAAACACTCATACACGCATTTGGGGGGAACTGACAAACAACCCAAACTAAACATTACAGAGTTCTGTTCCTCAAATTCCTTTGCCTCCTGGCCAATGGAAATCTTCCCCCAGACCCCCCACCCTTTCCATTGGCTTCAGCCCCCTGCCTGGTGGCTCTGCACCCCCCTCCATCTTTCCCCATTCCCCACTTTGCTTGTCCTCTGCCTGGGTCCCCCACCCCCACTCCATATTCACTTCCCACGGGTGTTTCTTAGAAACACGTACCCCCAACCCTGCCGCCTCCAGGTTCCCCCACATTGCCAGGTTCCCCCACATTGGATTCTTACAACTGTGCACATCTCCATCTGCAGGGCCCGCACAGGTCCCTTGCTTTCTCCTTCGTCCCTCAGTGACGGATGGGGTGGGTGAGATTGAGTGCCCCTCAGGAGGGGCTTCCACCAGGATCCCTGGGAGGCAGGCCCAGCTAGCTGGTTTAAGTTTCCAGTAAGCATCTGTCACCTTTCGTAGCACAGCTTGGGAAGAGAGACTGCCTTGACATCTTTCTCCAGGCTCAGCCAACATTGCCCCTTCGTCATCCCTCCTGTTTCCAGACCTGCCGCCTCCGGGGCCGTCTCTCCTGGATGTTCTCTGGTTTGCTCCATCCTTCTTCAACTGGGGCATCTGCAGCTGGACACTGAATTCCAGCTGCCCTCTGATCCGTGGAGCCTATTGCCTGTAAGACCTGGAAATGTAAATCAATGTCTCGATTTACAACCCAGGCTGGATTGGCATCTCTCAGCAACGGGGTCCCCATTGGCTCCCATGAGGTTTGTGATCTCTCTAAACATCATTGGTAGCTTTCCCACACACGCTTCCTTCCATCAGGCCAGGCTCCACCAGCTTGTAAAGATGCAATGAGAAATTCTCTCCAGCAACGTTTGGCCAACTGGTTTGGGGGACGGAGTATGGCATCTTGGTTAGTTAATTGTGAATCTTGACTCTTTCTTTCCTCATTTTAAGAATCCCTCCCAGGTCTGTGCAACTTGCAGATTTGATTAGCAACCCTCTGCTACCACCCAGGCCGCTATCCAAGCCCAGGGAGCAAGGATAGAGCCCCATGACCCTCTTCGCCATGGCCTACATTCCTTCCATACCGACTCCCCGAGTGCAGTTGTTCAACCAGCTGTGAATTTTCCTAATGGCTCCATCACCCAGGCCCTGTTTGACCATCTCATGTGCAAATATTTATGCAAATCAGCAGACTGTCTGACACATTCACTGGATCCACAAATATGACAACTAATTGAAAATGGAAATAAGAACACATGCTGTGTGTTATCCTTATTGAACCTGTGTTGACTGCCCTCAGACATTCATGAGGCAGCTTTATAATCCTCTGTTTTTTTTTTGAAGCGAAACTCACATCCCATTTATTGGTCAACTATATCTAGAATTTTCTCTCTGTCCCCCATTTTTTGAAAAGCAGGCCAGGATTGGTTCATGGCCAGTTCCTCAGGACCCTCCAGCCCTCCATAATTTCTCCCAAGTGGCCAGAGGTAGCCCCGAGATGGTGGCCACTGTCTGCTTACTCACACTTCCATGCATCAGGCTCTGGGGAAAGCACTCAATTATAGTGGCTCTAGGCTAGCTGGTTCCATCTCTTCACTTTTTAGTTTGCAATCCCTTCTTTGCATTTAACTCAACAGAAAGTTCGTTCCCCAGTATCTGCCATATGCTTGCACCACCTTCTGATTAGCCTTTCTGATTTGAAGAACATTCTCTTTCCTGTTACAGGAAGAAACAAGATGAGAATTGAGCTTTCCTGCCTTCTCTCTGTTCCTGAGGGTGGTGGGCCCACGTGGTCTCATCACCTTGACCTGAGGTTGCTTTAAGGAATCTATGTGCGTGTGTGTGCATGTGAGAGTGTGTGCAGGTGTGCTCCTGAGAATGTTGTGAGTGGGTCTGTGTTGTATGTATTGTGACTGGATCTGAATGTCCTGTGTGAGTGTGCATGCAAGTGTGTCTGTGAGTGTGTGTTGACTGTGTGTGTGCCTATTTTGTATATCAATGAGTGTTTGAGTGAATGTTTCTAGACAAAGGTGGTAGATTATTTTGCCTGATGCACTTAAGTGAGCAATTCCTGAGACATCAGGGTTTCAAAGAGAGAAAAAGTTCATTACTAGGCACCTAGCAGGAGAGCAGATGGCCTATTGGCCCAAAAATCTGTCTCCCTGAACTGCAGTAATTCTGATAGTTTTATAGAATTAAAAGGGCAAGTTTTAGGATAATGAGCACAGTGACCCCAGATGATATAATTAGAGGTGGGTTAATTATCGAGCATGCGCAGATTGATTGCATGCTTAGTCACAGAACATATGTAAAGAAAATGGCAGTCAGTTGGCATGGGTGTGATTTCTAGTATCAGAATAAAGTACAGGTGACCTGAAGGGTAAAGTCTAAGCGACTGCGCATGCCAGGTGGGCCCATTTTTATTAGATCCAGTCTCGGTTATCAAGATAACTTTGGACCTGGGGTGGGTTAGTTCTGGGCGATCCAAGACCCTTCAATAACAAACATCAGGGGCTGTCTTTAGTGATTACAAGACTCCAAAGTTGAAAAACTGGATAACTGGGTACAAATGAAGGGTGGTCACCAGGTTTTCACAATCAGTGGGGCAGAAGATAAAGGCTTTACAATTATTATCAGAGATCAAGGCAGCTGGGTTACAATTCAGAGATTTTAGATATTTCCTTCTGTTTACTTCAATATACCAGAAAGTAAAAAAGGAATATCTATATAATGATTCAGTAATCAAAATCATCCCTTAAATCCTCATTTCTCAGCTACAGGACTGTGTGTATGTGTGACTGAGTGTGTGACTTTCTCTGTATGTGTGCCTGTGTGTGTGTAGCATTTGCATTTTTAAGGCTCCGGTTTGTTCCCCAGCTCTTGCACTGGTCACCGTGTTCACACCTTCTGCTCTGTTCCTCCAGCTCTTTGGGCTCAGCTTTTCCACACAGGAGCTGTCAGAAGGTGTCTCCTGCAGTTCCATTCACTTCTTTAGCCTTCCGTCTCTCTCCCAATGGGATATTTGCAGTTGCGAGGCCAGAATTTCATTTAGAAAAACATTCCATGAGTCATGCACCCTGGAAAAGCCTCAGACCATGGGCTCCTATCCCTGTTTAGAATCTGTTTTCCTTCAGCCTGGAGAGCAGGAGAGCCCACACCAATTTGTACTTGGTTGTCTTGCCATTTTGAAATCAAGAGGTTAGGGTCATTTTTCTGAAGGTTTCTGCCCCATTTTCATTGCCAACTAACTCTTACTATGCAAATTACACAACAATTGATAAATCCCAGCTATGAACATTGCCACTAAATTTGTGCCTATGTGTGTAAGTAAATGCATGGAAAAATCTGGAAATATTCATACAAAAGATGTTAATAGAACTGGCCTTTGGTGAGGGGTGGGATCGGAGGTGGGAGATAAGGAGAGGGTTCATTCACATTAAAGACATATATATGGGGGTGCAAGGGTAGTTCAGTGGTAGAATTCTCACCTGCCATGTGGAAGACCCGGGTTCAATTCCCTACCCAAGCACTTCCCAAAAAAACAAAAATTTAACAAATGGTGCTGCAATAACAGGATATTCACGTGGAAAAATAATGAAATGTGTCCCCATCATATACATACAAAAAAAAAACATATATGAGGGTGCACAGGTGGTTCAGTAGTAGAATGCTTGCCTTCCATGTGGGAGACCCAGGTTCGATTCCCAGGCCATGCGCCCAAAATATATAATATATATTTAAATGTGAGTGTTTATGCATGTATGTATGCACAGTATATATATATATATATATTCATACATGTATATATACTTGTTAATTTTTAATTTTGAAATAATTATAGATTGATGTGCACTAGTGAGAAATAATTGAGACCCCATTTGCCCTTTATACAATTTTTCACAGTGGTAACATCTTGCAAAACTGCAGCACATTACAGCCAGGATATGGGCATTGATACAGTCAAGAGACGGAACATTCCATCACCATTAGGAGCCTCGGGTGGCCTTTTTGCCATCACACCCACTTCCTCTAGCTCCTACCCTCTCCTCAACCCTCGAAACCACTATTCTGTTTTCCTTTTCTATAATTGTGTTGTTATATAAATGGAATCACACAGTATGTTACCATTTGGATTGGCTTTTTTCACTCAGCATCATCCAGGTTGTTGGGTGATTGAGTAGTTTGCTCCTTTTAATTGCTGAGTAGTATTATTCCATGGGCCACACTTAAACTGCTCCCTCATTGAAGGACCTGGATTTTTTCCAGTTTGGGACTACAACGAGTAATGCTTCAACAATTTTTTGAACAGGTTTTTAGTAGAACCAAGTCCTCATTCCTCTGGAATAAATTCCCAGGAGGGAAATTATTATGCTGTATGGTAGTTGCATATTTAGTTTTTTAAGTAATGGCCAAGCTGTTTTCCAAAGAACCATGTACCATATTACATTCCCCCATATATGAGTGATTCATATATTCTTGTCAGCATTCCATGTTGTGCATTAATTTTTATTTTCACCATTCTTTTTTTCTAAAAAATTTGTAGTTTTATGTTTCACATCTAAGTTCATGATCCATTTTGAGTTAATTGGTGCTTAAGGTGTGAGACTTAGCTAGAGGTTTAAGCTTTTGCCTATGGATATTATTTTAGTTTGTTAAAGCTGCTGGAATGTAATATACCAGAAACAAAATGGCTTTTATAAAGGGAATTTATTAAATTGCAAGTTTACAATTCTAAGGCCATGAAAATGTCCAAATTAAGGCACCAATCAAAGGATACCTTCACTCAAGAAAGGCCGATGCCATCTAGAACACCTCTGTCAGCTGGGAAGGCACACATGATGTCTGCTAGCTTCTTCTCCTGGCTTCTCATTTTACAAGGATTCCCTGGGGGTGTTTTTCTTCTGCATCTCCAAAGATCTCTGGTTGTGTGGGCTCTGCCTTTTCTGAAATGGTTACCTCTTAAAGCCTTCCAGTAAGCAACCCCACCTTTAATGGGTGAGGACACATCTCCATGGAAACCACCTAATCAAAAGGGCCACCCACAATTGAGTGAGTGACATCTCTGTGGAAACAACTTAATCAAAAAGATCCCACTCAACAATGAAACTATCTAAAATTGGAAGTGTTGATGGACTGTGAACTTTGGGCACAATACATGATCCCTGATGAATGCAGTTGGCTGAAGGATGCACTGACTGAGAAGTAGATTGGCGAATGATGGTGTATACTTATGAATGAATGTTGTGCTGCTACAAAAAGGAGCAAAGTCACGAGGCAAGCAATGATGTGAATGAACGTGCAGGACACTTGGTAAGGCAAAATAAGCCAGAAACAAAAAAACAATGATGGTATGGTCACCTTTTGAAAATGCCTCCAAGAAAACAGGGGCCTAGATTGTAAGCTTTAATAGCAGACACATTTCGAGATGCTGTTATATAACACCTTATATTTAGAGGGAAGAATGAAGCTGATCAGGTTGGGGTTAAAGCAGTTCAGAACACAATGGTAATATTTTAGAAACATACATACTCTTTGAGACCAAAGGAAGAAAGATCTATGTGGTTTGGAACCAAAATTTTCTGTAGCACATAATCTAACTCAATCTATTGTATAACTCATTTGAACAACTGAAACACAGGGAGCCCAGAATAAGAAAGAGGTCCTTTAATCCTATATAGCTTAAGATAATGCCTGGATACATCCTAGAGTATATTGCACAGATAATCAAAAAGTATTGACAGAGTCCCTTGAGGGATGGGAGAAAAAAATATGAAACTATTAAACTTTACCATCAGGAAATCCCCTGATATTGTGTCAGACTATAGAGACACCCAAATTAATAGGCCATGCCCTTGATCTTGAGACTTACTCTTGCAAAGCTTATTTAGGTAGTGGAGAAGCTTAGCCTACCTATAGGCATGCCTAAGATTTACTTCTGGAGGTTCTTTTGTTGCTCAGATGTGGCCTCACGCTCTCTAAGCTCAACTCTGCAAGGGAAATCATTGCCCTCCGCCTTACATGGGACATGATATCTAGGGGTGAAAGTCTCCCTGGCAATGTGGGAGATGACTCCAAGAGATGAATCCAGCCCTGGCACAAGGGATCAATAATTCCATCCTATCCAAAAGGGGGGAAAGAAGTGCAACCAATAAACTATCAGTGGCAGAGAGTACACATAGAGTTGAGAGGCTACTCTGGAGGCTGCTCTTATGCAAGCTTCAGTTAGACCTTGCTACCTATCATAACCTGCCAACCCCCAACCAGGATCATTCCTGCCAATCCTAAAGAACACCTAGGGCAATATACAAGATTCCACAAGGGTTCCACGCAGAAGTGTAACTTTCCAGAAACCTACAACCTCCGGATAGGTCCCTGGACCAGGTTAGTCCTAAAACTTAGAGGGCCTAGCCTCTCCAGAACATCAGCTAGTTCTATTTCTCTATCTTCCAACATGTTAGTGACAGACGCTTCCAACATGAAAAAGTTAGAATGGCCATAGCCCAAACACCCAAACACTGAGGACAAAAAGCTCAAAGGTGACGGTGGAGTTATATAGAGAAGATAGGATGTAACAAATGAATATGATTGCTGAATCATTAAGTTGGTATTTCTTTTAGTCTGTAGTATCTTAGAGCAGCTAGAAGTAAAGCCCTAAAGTTGTGGAATTGTAACCCATGTCAAGCTCTGAAATATGTTCTGCGACTAATTGTGGTGCTGTGCTTTGAAATTTATTGCTTTTTTTATATAAATGCTTTTATTTCACAAAAATGAAAGAAAAAAGTTGATTGTGGTGATTAAAAAATTTTTATTCCTTCTAGCCTCCTATATTCTAGAGCAGCTAGAAGGAAACATTTGAGAGGATCGTATGTTAGCCCATGACAAACTCTGGGATCTGTCCTGTAACTTCTTGTTCAGGATGCTTTGAAAACTATTGCTCTTTTATTTCTTTGCTTTGTTTATGTGTTATATTATACAATAAAAAAAGTTTAAAAATAAATCCTATTCAACAATATTGAATGAGAATTAAAGAACATGGCTCTTCTGGGGTAAATAATGGTATCCAACCAGCACAGATATCCAATTGCTTCAGCACCATATATTGAAAAGTCTATCCTTCCTTTGTTGGATTGCTTTTGCCTCTCTGTCAAAAATCAATGGACATACTTATTTGGGTCTATTTCTGGATTATCTGGTCTGTTCCACTAATCTAGGTGTCTATCTCTCCACCAGTGGTCTAGATTACCGTAGATATATAAAAATTCTTGAAATTGGTAGAATGATTCCTCCCACCTTACTCTTCCAAAATTATTTTAGCTATTCTAGTAAATAGTTTTTCTTCAGTCTTTCCTTAAACATTTTAGAATAATCTTCTTGTGCTGGTTTGAAAGCCGTGTTTTAATCCTGATCCAATCTTTTCAGGGACCAGGTTTATTGTTTAGGGTGGAAACTTTGATTGGATTGTTTCCATGGATGTGGCACACCTACTGTGTGAGGCCTTTTGATTAGATGGAAATGTGACTCCACCCATTCAAGGTGGGCCTTGGTTAGTTTATTAGGGTACCTTTTTAAAAGGTGAAACATTTTGGAGTACAGTTGCTTCAGATCTGACAAAAATGCGGATATTTGGAGGTGCTTGAAGTGCTGACTGAGAGCAGATGCCCAGACACAGACGTTTGGAGATGCACAGCCCAGCAGATGTCACCAGGTGCCTCCCTATGAGATGCTAAGCAGGCCAGATCCTGGAGTTGTGCTCCAGAGAAGCTAAGTGAAGGCCCACAGAGGCTTAGAGAGGAAACTATTGGCATCAGAAGCTGGAAGCAACGGAGCCGGGAACAAGGACCTGCAGACACCACCTCGTGTCTTCCCACACATGCCAGTTTAAAGCTACTATGTACCCCAGAAAAGCCATGCTCTTTAATCCTCATTCAATATTGCTGGGTGGGACCTTTCCAATTGTTTCCATGGAGATGTGACCCACACAATTGTGGGTCATAACTTTTGATTAGATGGTTTCCGTGGAGATGTATCTCCACCTATTCAAGGCAGGTTTGCTTACTGGAGTCCTTTAAGAGGGAACCATTTTGGAAAAAGTTTTAGAGCTATGAAAGCCACCAGACCGACAAAAGCAACAGAATGGACAGAACCCCGGGGAAGCCATTGAAGTTTCCTGGAAACCTTAATTTGGACATTTTCATAGCCATGCTTTAATTTGGACATTTTCACAGCCTTAGAATTGCAAACTTGCAACTTAATAAATTCCCCTTTTTAAAAGCCATTCTGTTACTGATATATCACATTCCAAGAGCTTGCAAACTAAAACAGATTTTGGTACCAGAGAAGTGGGGTACTGCTGTGGTTTGCAAATACTAAATATGTTGGAATGTTTTTTTTTTAATGGACAAGGGGAAAAAGTTATGAGAAGCTTGATAGAGAACACTTAGAATGCTTTGAAGAGACTGCTGGTAGAAATGTGAACTCTAAAGATATCTCTGGCAAAGCTTTAGACAGAAATGAAGAAGGCGCCATTGCAAATTGAAAAGAAGGGACCCTTATTTTAAAGTGTCACAGAATCTTGCAAAATTGTGTACTGCTGTTGAATGGAAGTTAGAATTTAAAGGCAACAACCTAGGATACTTAGCTGAGGAGATTTCCAAATTAAGTGCAGAAAATGCAGCCTGGTTGCTCTTTGCAGCTTATAGTGAAATGCAAGAGGAAAGAGGTAAATTGAGAACTGAATGCTTAGGTGCATGGTCTGGAAAATTCCGGGCTTCCAGAAAGGGAGACCCCAGAGAACAGTGCCCCACGTGAAAATTTAACCAAACATGGAACCAGTTAGCCATTTCAAAAAAAGTTAGGATTGGAGATGGAGTTCTCCAGGAAGGATTTGTGGAAATTCCTGCTGTCTGATGGGCAAAATCCCAGCATATTGCAGAGGAAATCAACAAGAGTGTCGTGGGATCTGTATAAACAGAACCACTGCCAATCTGGACTAACAGAGGCAGAAAAGGGACACATTGGAGGCAAAATAACTTCAGAGGCAGAACTATAGAAGCTAAGGTCTGAAATCAAGAGACATGGGGTCAGGAGAGCAGACCCACCCAAGCACTTGGAGAAGGTGAGTTTGCCCCAAAGGCAGAGGATGGGCCTCCCACCTCCATGCAGTGGAAGAGTGGTGCTGACTCAAGTGTTGGAGAGGGTCGAGCCCATTCCTTGGGGATCGGGGAGAGCCTGGCAGCCACCACATAGTGGAGGTGTGTCCTGAAGATGGCTGAGAGCCCGGCACAGCCCTGATGCTTGTTGAGGGTGGAGCCAAGAAAAAGGTGGTCTCCCCAGTGTCCCACAAGTTTGCATTTGGAGACAGGGAGGCATCTTGTAGACCCCTGGAAAGGGTGGGGCTGCCACTTTCTAAAGCCCTGAAGATAAATGACTCTCAGACTTTGAAATCTAATGGAGTTTGCCCTGGTAGGTTTTCAGAATTATATGGTCCAGTGACCCCTGTGTTCCTTCCAATTTCTCCCTCTGGAAATGGAAGTGTGTGTCTGATGACTGTTCCTCCTTTGTACATTGGCAGCAGATAACTTATTTGGTTTTACAGGTCCAGAGCCATAGGAGAATTTTGCCTTAGGACAGAACGTGCCTATAACTGGCTTTGATGAGATTTTGTACTGTTTCTGACCTTATATTGCATTTGTATTGTTACTGAAATGGTTTAAGGCTTTCTGATATTGTGATGGAATGAATGTATTTTGAATTTGAAAAGAACATGTCTTTTCAGGGTCCAAAGGGTAGAATGTGACAGTTTGAAGCTATTATGTACTCCAGAAAAGCATGTCCTTTAGTCCTCATTCAATATTGCTGGGTGGGACCTTTCTGATTGTTTCCATGGAGATGTGACCCACCCAATTGTGGGTGGTAATATCTGATTAGACAGTTTCTACCCACTTGAGGTGGGTTTGCTTACTGGAGCCCTTTAAGAGAGAACCATTTTTTGAAAAGCTTTAGAGCCACCAGAACTAACAGAATGGACAGAGCCCCGGGAAAGCTGCAGAAGATTCCTGGAGAAAAAGCTAGCAGACTTCGCCATGTGCCTTTCCAGCTGAGAGAGAAACATTGAACATCATCAGCCTTCTTAAACCAAGGTATCTTTCCTTGGTTGCCTTAATTTGGGCATTTTCATAGACTTGCTTTAATTTACACATTTTCACAGCCTTAGAACTGTAAACTTGCAACATAATAAATTCCCCTTTTTAAAAGCCATTCCATTTCTGGTATATGCATTCTGGCGGCTTCCAAACGAAAACACCACATGACACACATTGGCCTTTCTTGAGTCAGGTATCTTTTTCTGGATGCCTTAGTTTGGATATTTTTATGGCCTTAGAACTGTAAACTTGTAACTTAATAGATTACCTTTTTAAAGATCATTCCATTTCTGATATATTGCATTTCGGCAACTTTAGCAAACCGAAACACTTGTCTATAGCTACAAAATCTTGCTGGGATTTTGATAGGAATTGTTAAAACTGTATATCAAATTCAGGAAAAATTAATGTCTTTACTAGGTCAAGTCATCTAATCCATGAACATAAAATGTCTCTCCATTTATTTAGGTCTTCAATTTCTTTCATCAGTGCATTGGTGTTATTAATTTTCAGGATAAAAGTCCTGTAGAAGCTTTGTTAGGTTTACACCTAAGTACTTCTTTCTTTTTAATATTTTAGCAATTGTAAAGGGTATTACATTTTAAATTTTAGTGTCCATGTGTTTATTGCTGGTATACATAAATGGAATAGATTTTCATATGTTTATCTTATATCCTGCTACCTTGCTGATCCTGCTTATTGGTTCTAGGAGGGTTTTTTGTAGAGCCCTTGGAATTTTCTATGTAGATAATCATATCACCGGCAAATAGAGAAAGTTTTGTTTCTTCCTTTATGATTTGTATGCCTTGTATTTCCTTTCTTGCCTAATTTCACCAGAACTTCCAGCACGATTGAATAAAAATGGTAAGAGAAGACATGTTTGCCTTCTTTGCTTTCTTCCTGACCTTAGGAAAGTTTTCACCATTAAATATACTGTTAGCTGTTAGTTTTTTGTAGATTCTCTTTATCAGGTTGAGGAAATTTCCCTTTATTCCTATTTTTTCGGAGAAGTTGGTAAATCATGATTAGGTGCTGAATTTTGTCAAATAGCTTTCTCCATCGAGTGATATGGTCATGTGATTTTTCTTCTTTAGCCTGTCGGTATGGTGGATTATGAACTAGACTTGCGTCCCTGGAACAAACCCCATGGGGTCAAGTTGTATAATTCTTTTAATATATTTACTGGATTCTATTTGTTAATATTTTGTTAAGGATTTTTTTCATCTATATTTATGGGGGATATTAGTTTGTAGTGGTTTTTTTTTCCCTATAGCGTTTGCCTAGTTTTAGTATCAGGGAAATGCTAATCTACATAAAATGAATTTAACAGTGTTCCTTCCTGTTGTATTATCTAGAAAAGACCATGTACAATTGGTATTAATTCTCTTTAAATGCTCTGGTATAATTCTCCAGTGAAACACTTGAATGTACGGTTTTGGGGGGTTTTTTTGCTATTTTAAAATAAGGATTTCAATTTCCTTAATAGGTATAGGGCTAATCAAATTATCTACTTCATTTTTGATCAGTTGTGGTAGCTGCTATCATCTTAGAATTATCCATTTCACCTAAATTGTCAAAATAAGGTGTGTAGAGCTGTTCATAGTATTTTCTTATTATCCTTTTGATGTCTTCAGAGTCTGTAGTGAAACTTCTTTTGCATTCCTAATATTGATAATTTGTGTCTTCTCTCTTTTTTCTTGGTCAGTCATGCTAGAGATTGGTCAATTTTATTGGTCTTTGCAAAGAACTAGCTATTTCATAGGATTTCTCTACTGTTTCTCTGTTCTCTATTTCACAATTTCTGCTCTCACTTTTATTATTTCTGTCCTCCTTTCTCTGGGTTTATTTTGCTCATCTTCTCCTAGGTTGTTGATGTTAGAGCTTTGATTATTGATTTGATATGCTTCCTTTTTTCTAATGCATGCATTTTAGTGCTATAAATTTTCCTCCCAGCACAGCTTTGTCTGTGTCCCACATATTTTGGCATACTTTATTTTCATTTTAATTGAATTCGGTGTATCTTTTCTTTATTCATGGATTATTTCAAAGTATACTGTTTAGTTTCCAAGTGTTTGGAGATTTTCCTGTTATTCTTCCATTATTGATTTCTACTTTGATTCCGTTGTGGCCAGAAAACATACTCTGCATGGGTTGAATTCTTTCAGATAGGCTGAGGTCTGCCTTATTACCCAGGATATGGTCTACTTTGGTATATGTGCCTTGGGCACTTGAGAAGTATGTGTATTTTCATGTTGTCCACCGGAGTGTTCTATAAATGTCAATTGGAGCCCATTGGTTGGTGATGTTGTTGAGTTTTTCTATATTCTTATTGGTTTTCTGTCTAGTTGTTCAACTAATTGTTGAGGTATCCAACTGTAATTGTGTGTTTGTCCATTTCTCAGTTAATTCTATCAGTATTTATATTTCAGAATTTCTATCAGAAGTATCCTTAGTGGTAAAACTTAATAGTTCTATGTTTTCTCTCCTGTTCCTCAAGGTGCTTTGCCAACATTTTTAATTATCTGCTCAACATACTCTGGGATTTATCTGGGTATTACGTTAAGCTATACAAAATTATGAGCCCTCGTTCCCACTCTGGGCTCCATGTATTTGGGTTGTTTAAATGAGCTATCCAGACAGGATGAGTTAAATTATGTGCTACAGAAAATTTAGCTTTGGATAAAATAAACCTCACTTCCTTTGGTCCCATACACTAGGTGAAGTTCTAAAATATTGACAGTGTTTTTTTTACCCCCTGTGTTCTGATTTACCTTAGTCCAAATCAGATCAGCTTTGTTCTTATCTCTAACTGAAATCTGACCTCTTTTGTAATTTCTTCAACAGTTGTTGATACAGCAATGCTGACTTCCAGAGCTGCAGAACTCCAGCTCAGAGTGTTAGGTGTCACGCAGGTACCCAAAGTTCCAGGGAGATAGTGGGTTATATATATTCACAGCATCTCAAAATCTAGAAGTAACATTCATAGCTCCAGACTGAATGTGACTGCTTTAAGAGCTTACAATCTAGACCCATACGATATTCGTTCTTCTGTTTCTGGCTTATTTTGCACCACATAATGTCCCATGGTTTCATTCACCTTGCTACATGTCTCACGACTACACTACTTTCTGTTTTACTCATATTTTTGCTTACAGTATTCTTTCTTCCTTCTTGATGTTCCAAATTTCTTCCTTTTGTTGTTTCCTTTCTGTTTAGAGAACTTCTTTTAGCCATCCTTTTATAGTAAGACTGCTCGTAGCAAATTCTCTGAGTCTTCCTTCAAGTAAGAGTTTCTTGATTTCGCCTGTATTCTTCAAGTATCTTTCAGTGAGTAGAGGATTCTAATTGACAGTTCTTTTCTTTCAGCACTCAAAAAACTTTGGGTGTCTTCCCTCTGTCCTCCTTGATTTCTGATCACTGTCTTTCGATTTTTTTTCTCCTACAGGAAAGTGTCATTTCCCTCTGGCTGCTTTAAAGAAGTTTTTATTTGTCTTGGGTTTAATTTTGATGTGCCTTAGCATGAATATATCCAGTTTGGGTTTGCTCAGCTTCTTGACTGTTCAGGTCTATGTCTCATCAAATTTGGGAAATATGTGGCCTGGGGTCATGTACCCCAGAAAAGCGTGTTCTTGACCTTAATGCATTCCTGTGGATGTGAACCTATTGTAAATAGGACATTACAGTGAAGTTATTTTTACCTAAGGTGTAGTAAACCAAATCAGGATGGGTCTTAACCCTATTCCTGGAGACCCTACAGGGAAGACCTCACAGAGCAGCCCCTGGAAAAGCGAGAAGCTGGAAATCAATAGCACTCAGAAGAGAAAAGAGGAGACCCAAAAACCACCAGCACCTAGCCCCACAATGTGTGTCCACAGCCTTTAAGAAGAAAGCATTGTCTGGCTGATGCCTTGATTTTGGACTTCCCCTAGTCTCAAAACTGTGAGCCAGTGAATGATCATTGTTTTAGCCAACTCATTGTATGGTATTTGTTTTTGCAGCTGGGAAATGAAACCAAGAAGTTTTCAGCCATTATATATTTGATTACTTTTTCTTCTTCTTTTGGGACTCTGACGGCATGACTGTTAGATCTTTTGTGGTAATCCTACAGGTTCCTGAGGCTCTATTTCCTTTTTTCTTTTCAGTCTATTTTCTCTTGGCTGTTCAATTTGGGTAATTTTTATTGCTCTTTCAGTTTTCTGATTCTTTCCGCTGCCCCCTCAATTCTGGTGCTGAACCCATTCTGTAAGCTTTTTACTTTGATTATTGTATTTTTCCAGTCCTAAAATTATCATTTGGTTCTTCATCATAACTTTTATATATCTTTGCTACACTTTCTATATCTCTGATGAGGTTGTCTGTTTTTTGTTTTGTTTTTTTTTCCATTTGTTTCAGGGATGTTTGTAATTGCTCACTGAATATTTTTATCATGATTGTCCTAAAATATTTGTCAGGTAATCCTAGTGTAAGCCTCTATTTTTTGTCTTTTTCCACTCCATCTGAGATCTCCCTGGTTCTTTGTAGAACATGTGATTGTAAATTGAAACATGAACAATTTCATGTGGCACCATGGGGCTCTGGACTTCATTTAAGCCTGTTTTAGCTGTCTCTCTCTGACACCAATCTGGCAGGAGAAGGGTAGGTGCTACGTCATTATTGTCAAGTGGCAGTTCCCAGCTCAGCCTCTGTTAATACCCAAGGAGGGAGGCTCTTGTTACCTCTGAGTGAGGGCAGGATTCCTGCTCCCACATTTATAGTGGTGAGGTGGCCTTGTTACCACTGGGCAATGATGAACGTCCTGACTCTCCACTAGCCCTCATCTGACACCACTGCAGTAGGGAGGGGAGAGATGCCTCAGCTGCTGGGTGGGGATGGAAATCCAGGCTCCTCATAGGCTCTCCACTGAACCATGATTGGGGGCATGGATGAAATTCCCGGCTCTCTGTTTGGCTTTCTTTGTCACCACCCCAGGGACAGTGTTGGGGAGCCTTGTTGTAGCTTCACAAGGATGGAAGTTTAGGCCTTTGCTGGAACAGTAAGCATTGGGCCAACTTTTTTCAGTGATGTTTGCCTGGAGTAGAGAGTTATTTTCTGTCTGGCTAGATTGCATCTTTCCTGGTCCTTTGGCTAAAGAGATTAAGTTTTTGTTGAGGCATTTGGTTCATCAGGTGATCAAGTTACTAAAGCTGGAGGTTCTTTGGGTTTTGAAGCAATCACTGGTCATTTCTGGGTTCCCAGCTTCTTCAGTTGCAAATCTTAGATATATATGGTAAAAGGAAAATCCAGAGAACTCACTATCCTGTTTTACCTTGGGTTCTGAGGTCCCTAGCCAGTCTGCCTTATCTCTCCAACTTTCAGAGTCTTATGTTTGTTTTAAATATAATGTCCAGTGTTTTTATTTGTACTCACTGGGAGTCTTCCTGGAAGCAGAAGTCCTATCCTATATATTTTAATTGTTTGGGTTTATTTTAAATGAGCAGCATATATTACTGTGTTGAAACCACACTTTATAGCAAACTGCTTGAAAGTATCCACATATCTTCACATCCTCAGACCACTGTTACCTGGCTCCTCCGTCCTCATCTCCCCTTCACTGGGCTCGTTGAGGTCACTGAAGTCCACTTTGGTGATAAATCCAGTGGACACTTTCTCACCTCCAAGCTCACTTGGGTTTTTGTAGCAGCCTCTTAACTCATCTCCCTGCCTCAAGGATTGGCCCCTCTGATCCATTTCCCTCTTGGCAACTAGAATTCACCTTTTAGCTGGTTAATCTGATCCTGGATTACACCTGTCTATAGTCCTTTGGGACTTTCCAGAGTCTTCAGTTTAAAGTTTAAATTCCATATTCCAGTCTCAGTCACATCTCCAGCTTTGCTTTCCCCCACTCTTTTCTTCCTTGTACCCCAGGAACCAGCCATTCTGAACCAAATGTCACTCTTCTTGAAAAAGCCACCCGTTTTTCCCAACCTTATGCCTTTACACATACTGTTCCCTCATTCAAAACAACACTCATGCCTTCCTGGGCTCTGGTAGGCCCCTTCCTTCCTTCAATACTCTGCTCAGGGATCACCTACTCCAGGAAGCCCGCCTTGAACTCTCTCCTTTATCTAACTAGACTTTAATGGTCCTATTTGGTTCATCAGGTGATCAAGTCACTAAAGCTGGAGGCTGTTTCGATTTGAAGAGATCAGTGGAGATGTGGTGTAGGTCAGAGTGAATCTGGGAGGAGACAGAACAGGAAGTGGCAGAGACCCAGAGAACCTATTCCTTCTAAGAAAAAGCACTCTCAGAGCTCCCTCTAATTCTCTACCTTTTTCTCTACAGTGTAGTACTTACTCCTGCTTAGAACCTTTTAATGAATGGCTCATTGATACGAAAAAAATTTCCCTTTTATATTAGCTTCCTAGGGCTCCTATAGCAAGTTATCACCAACTGGGCAGTTTAAAACAATAGGAGATTTCTTCTCTAAAAGTTCTGGAGGCCAGAATTCTGAAATTAAGGTGTTGGCAGGGCTGTGCTCCCTCCAAAGCTCCAGGGGAAGACCCTTCCTGGCCTCTGCTGGCTTCTGGTGGCTCTAGTTGTTCCTTGGCTTGGGACAGCATCACTCCAATCTCTCCCTCTGTCTTCACACAGCCTTCTCCTCTGGATTCCAAATCTTCCTCTGCCTCTCTTTAAAAAACAAACTTTTAATTGTATAATATAGCATTTATACAAAGCAAAGAAAGAAAAAGCAATAGTTTTCAAAAGAGTCTTCAACAAGTAGTTACAGGACAGATCCCAGAGTTTGTCATGGGCTACCATACCATCCTCTCAGATTTTTCCTTCTAGCTGCTCCAGAATATAGGAGACTAGAAGGAATAAATATTTTTTTATCATCAGAACTGACTTTTCAATTTTGTGACAAATAACATATATACAAAAAAGCAATACATTTCAAAGCGCTGCACAACAATTAGTTGTAAAACAGATTTCAGAGTTTGATTTGGGTTACAATTCCACAATTTTAAGTTTTTACTTTTAGCTGCTCTAAGATATTGGAGACTAAAAGAGATATCAATGTAATGATTCAGCAATCATATTCGTTTGTTAAACCCAACCTTCTCTGTATAACTCCACCATCACCTTTGATCTTTCTATCCCACTCTTTAGGGGTGTTTGGGCTATGGCCATTCTAACTTTTTCATGTTGGAAAGGGCTGGCAATAAAATGGGGTAGGGAGATGGAACTAGCCGACGTTTTGGAGAGGCTGGGCCCTCTAGGCTTCAGGACTCATCTGGTCCAAGGACCCATCTGGAGATTATAGGTTTCTGGAATGTTACCCTAGTGCATGGAACCTTTGTAGAATCTTATATAACACCCTAGGAGTTCTTTGGGATTAGCTGGAATGGTTTTGGTAGGCAGTTGGTAAGTTATGATAGGTAGCAATGTCTAATTGAAGTTTGTGTAAGAGTGACCTCCAGAGTAGCCTCTTGTATTTGAACTCTCTCTGCCACTGATACTTTATTAGTTACACTTCTTTGCCATTTTTTGGTCAGGATGGAATTGTTGATCCCATGGTGCCAGGGCCAGCTCATCCCTGGGGTCATGTCCTACGTTGCCAGGGAGACTTTCATCCCTGGATGTCAGGCCCCACGTAGCGGGGAGGACAATGGTTTCACTTGCAGAGTTGGAAGGAGGTTTTTGTTTGTTTGTTTGTTTGTTTGTTTGTTTTGGTGGTGCATGGTCCAGGAATCGAACTCAGGTCTCCCGCATGGCAGGTGAAAATTCTACCACTGAACTACCCTTGCACCAACCTCTCCCTCTCTTTTATAAAGACACTGGGATGGTATTTAGAGCCCCCTGGGTAACCCCGGATGATTTCTTCTTAAAGATCCTGTTCTAGCTTGCTAGCTGCTGAAATGCAATATACCAGAAATGGAATGGCTTTTAAAAGAGGGAATTTAATAAGTTGTTAGTTTATAGTTCTAAGGCCAGAAAATGTCCCAATTAAAGCAAATCTGTAGAAATGTCCAATCTAAGGCATCCAGGGAAAGATACCTTGGTTCAAGGAGGCCGACAAAGTTCAGGGTTTCTCTCTCAAGTGAGAAGGCAGATGGTGAACACGGTCAGAGTTTCTCTCTCATCTGGAAGGGCACATGATGAACACAGCGTCATCTGCTAGCTTCTTCTCCTGGCTTCCTGTTTCATGAAGCTCCCCGGGAGACAATTTCCTTCTTCATCTCCAAAGGTCGCTGGCTGGTGGACTCTGCTTCTCATGGTTATGTCGTTCTGCTCTGCTCTCTCTGAATCTTTCATTCTCCAAAATGTTTCCTCTTTTATAGGACTCCAGAAACTTATCAAGATCCACCCAAATGGGTGGAGACATGTCGTCACCTAATCCAGTTTAACAACCACTCTTGACGAAATCACATTATCCAGGGAGATGATCTGATTACAGTTTTCAACATACAGTATTGTATAGGGATTATTCTACCTTTATGAAATGGGATTTTGATTAAAACATGGCTTTTCTAGGGGACATACCTCATTTCAGTCTAGCACAGATCCTTAATTTAATTACATCTACAAAGACCTCTCTCCAAATAGGGTCACCTTCACAGATTCCAGGTGGGCATCTTTGGAGACCACCCCTCTACCTGCTACAGGTGGTGACTGCCCTGGGCTGAGCATGCCCATGAGGTGGGCCTGCCTCTAGAGAGAAATTCCCCATCCCACCTTGAGAGGTGATGCCTCTTGCAGGCTGGAGGGTGGGGGTAGGCTTGCTGCTCTGGGAATGGAGCTAGGGGCAGCTCCATCCAAGCGTCAGGGACTGAGAAACGGGAGCCTCCACCTCAGGTACACAGAATGCTCTGTGGAAGCCTGGGCAGCTGGACCCACAGCAAGCTGCATTGGGCGACCGGGCAGGGTTCTCCAGAATCAAGACACCTGAGTGCCGAGACGGACTCTCTCTCTCCTCACGATCCTTAATTGCCTGTGAGTTTTTAAATCCCCCGTCTCTACGGTTGGATCATGGCTTTCACATTCCAGCTAGCTGGCTGGAGGCTGGGCTGTCGTCTGCCGTTTGCCAAATACTTATCAAGTCTCTATTTTGCAGTTGGCATGAATAAGATACAGTCCCTGCCTACCCACAGTCCTCGGGCTGGTGGAGAGAAATGAATATAAACGATCATTGAAACACTGTGAGGTATGTAAGGACCGAGTTGAGGCCTGCCCGGGGCTCCCCAGGCCACGTGCCCTTGGGCCGCCGTCCTTCCCTCCCTACTTCACAGTCAGGACAGGGACAGTCCGAAGGGGAGACTCCCTGAAAGGGAGCTCCAGAAGGTCATCTGAGTGACCTACTATCATGGTGGACATGCGGCCAGGGGACAGGTGGGCTCCTAGGAGCCCCTAACCAGAATAGGAGGCGCTTCTCAGAAGGAGTGAGGTCTGAGCCGAGACGTAGAAGGGAATGAACAGAGGAAAGCAGTCCTGGCCCAGGGAGCAGCATGTGTATGTTTGGAGAATGGAGAGCTTGCAGCTATTTAGAGTGGTTAGAACATTCTGGAAATGGGGCAGGGTGGGAGTTGCATGGAAGGCAGGGTGCCCAGGTCAGCAGGGCAAGGTCAAAAGGGCTTCCTAAGCCATGTTTTGGAATCTGCTTTTATCCTAAGCCATGGAAGGACTCTATGCAGGGGTGCAAGGAGATCAGTCTCCCCCACCCCCATCTCTGGAGGCTGGGGCATCCCTGGGACATGGTGGGGGAGAGTGCAAAGTCTGTCCCTGCCTGCCTGGCTCCTGTGGGCTCCGTGTACTGCCTCCCTCCTGGGAATGCTGAAGCCCACCTCCCACCTACCCTTTTCCATTCCCCACCCCCAGCTCCCAGGACCCCAGCTGTGACAAGCCCCAGTAATCCACACTCCTTATTAGAGTGCCAGGGAGCATTGGGGCCAAGAGAGCAAAGAAGAGGGGAGAGTGTGGAAGTGGAGCGGAGAGAAGCACTGACTGGAAATGACGGGGACACGGGAACGCAGCAGCAGGGCGGCCAGGTCTGACACCGCGGGATGGAGGCACTCAGGTAAGAAAATGGAAGTTTGCGGGCCCAGCTGTGGGAGGCAGACATCATTAGTGGCAGTTTGTCCTCAGCTCTGAGCTGGGAGCAGGCAGCGGCAGAGGGACTGGGTAGGGAAATGTCAGGGCTGTCTGTCCCCCACCTCTCTGCACCCCTCTTGCTTCCTCGGGGACTGTGGACTGTTTCAAGAGCTGGGCATGAGGACCCCTTTCCTTTTGGGGTGGCTCCAGCCATCTTAGAATCTGAGTTCCATCCTGCTGAGATGCCAACCTTGAGAGGTAGCACGGTTCATCTCCTGCTGCGGGTGGGGTGGGGTAGGACCAGACCCAAGCTGTGCCAGACTGACAAGGCAGTCCTCTTCTCTGGGGTCCCCCAAGGAGAAGCTCTCTGGTAATCGTCAGCAGCCCACCCCCACAGCCCCAGTGGCAGACCCCAGAGCCCTGCCAGCTCTGCCTTCCTGCTCCGCTGAACAGGTTGCCATGGCAACGAGCAAATGTAAGCATCTCCATCACCATGCCAATCATCCTAAGACTGCCAGAGCCTGGCCCCAAACACAGCCTTGGGGTGGGAAACTCACTGTGGTGTCCCCCTACAGAGGCAATTAAACAGCAAATAGAGGAACTGGGAAGAGGGGGGGAAGGGGTCAGAGGAAATTGCATCCAATGGCTGTGTCTTCTGCAAGACAAATCCTGACCCTGCGGTGAGAATTATTTGCTTGATGGGGGTGAGGGTTTGGGAGAATGCAGACTGTGATGCTCGCCAGACTTTTATTTGGGGGGAATCAGTGGTTCCAGGCTGTGGATCTGCCTTTGAGCTTGCAATTATCTGGCACTGTGTGGCTGCTTCCGGCCCGAGTGACCATTTTGCACTGCGGACTTATGGGGTCCAGCCAAGGGAGGGCAGCAGCCTGCAGGCGGGCATCGCTTCACCTCTGCACACAATTTGACACCCTCATCCAGGAGGATAAACTGAAGATAGGAAGTGTAGGGCTCTCCTTCCGGTAATCTTCTCCTAATCCACAACTTGTGAAGAAACGTGCTCTGCCCTCTGGTCCCTGGCTTCCTGGTTGCCGGTTCACAGGCATAGCCGGCCCCCTCTGCTCACCTGTAGCCAGCTGCCTGAATCCCACTTGGGCACTGGAGTGACAGAAAATAGTACAGGAGAACAAGGCTTTTCCCTTTGGGTCCCTTGTTTTTGCCAGACACATACTACATAGAAGACTGGCCTTGACTTGTGTTCTGCTGAGGGGGCATGGTGGGTCACAGTGTTGCGGTGCCCAGAAGGGAGGGGCAGAGCTGCACTGTCTACCTCCAGCTCTTCCAAGCAGCCAGGTCTGCTTTTCTCTTACTTAACTGGCTGCCTCATCAGTCTGGGGTCCCGATCACACACGCTCAAAGAGACTGGATCTGGCAGTTGAAAGGAATTAAAAGGGGGTCCTTTCCCTACCCTTGCAATACATTTCAGAATTTCCTTCTCCTCCTCCATGCAGTCTCAAGCTCACCAATCTCTCTGATACCTCTCAAGCACAGCAGCCATCCCTCTCTCTCCCTCTCTCTCCTCCTCCTGCCTCTCTCACGCCCATCCTGTATCTCTTTCCTCCTTTTTCTGATTGATTCTCCTCCTGAGGAGGGCAGGAATGGGGCTGGCAAAGAAGGATCCCTCCCAGAAGGCAGGGGATGGAGGAGAGGCTCTTTCTCTTAGTGGTTAGTGGGGCAGAGCTGGCGGGGAAGGGGGATTCCAGGGGATGATTGGCATCCTGGTGAGATAATACATCTTTCCCCCATCACACAAGATTTCATTTGAAAATTGGATGCTGCAGCCAAGTAGGGTCAAAAGCCACCAACCAGTGTAGAGAGGCCTCGGTCTAGACTGGAAGCTGAATTGAGGAGGATAAATGCCTTAAGGGAGGTACAGTAGCTGAGGAGGCAACAATGGGGTTGGAGCTTGGGTCTTTGAACCCTCAAATCTATGCTCTTTCGACTGCACAGCACCGCCTCTACAGCAAACAGAACAAATGAAGGCAGCTTGTAATAAGTGCATTGAGAAACATGAATGCAAATTTCACATGGGACTAAAGAGATTGATCACGCCTTCCTTGGGAAGAATGGAGATCCTTCATGGAAGAGCTCACATTTGAGATGGCCTTGAATGGTAGGTGAACTCCTACTCCTGGGAGACAAAGGAGGGGTTGAAATACAATTGGGGGGGTCACTCCCAAAGAGGTGAGAGCTGCGTTGATAACAATAGATGGTCAAAATCAATTGATACTTGAAATAGACTGAGGACTTGACAATTTAGAGGAAGCTGGTTCTAAAGCTAAGAAATAATCATCTTCTAGTTTGATGAACCCATGTTCTCGTAGGTTTGAATGTCCATATTTGGAATTGTCCTGTATCAGAGCCTCTCTATATTAGTTCACGCTGTCACTGGGCAGTCCGAGGCCCTCAGACCTGATTTCCTAGTGGAAGAAAGGGAGCCTCCCTCTACAGCAGCCCCGGTGACCAGTGGTGAATGCCCCCAAACATTGACGTTGAACTATATTGCCAAGAAAGGGGACCAGAGGACCTGGCATGACTGCGGATGGGGGCCTACCCCCCGCACACACACAGGGTCCTTCCATGTCATTGTCATGAAGACAAGAAGGCGAGACCTGCTGGCATTGTCTTGGTTTCCTAGGGTTGCTGTAACAAACCACCACAAACAACCTAGGTGCCAGCAGGGCTGTGTTCCCTCCAGAGCTTTTTAGGAGGGAAGACGCCATTCCTCACCTCTTCCAGCTTCTGGTGCTCAGGCATTCCTGGACTTAGGGCAGCGTTACTCCAATCTCCACTGCCATCTTCCCCAGACTTTCCCCTATTCTCCTGCGGTCTCTCCCCTTTGTCTCTTATAAGGGCATGTCATTGGATTTAGGCACACTCAGATAAGCCAGGATGACCCTGACTTGAGATCTTTAATTTCATTACACCTGCAAAGGCTCTTTTTCCAAAGAAAATCACATTCTGAGCCTCCAGGTAGACACGGGCAAAGCTTTTGGGGGGACATTCAACCATGGAGGGGGCTGATCTCTGCCCCAGCCTTCCTGAGATGGGGGGCAGGGCTATGTCTACCTACCCTCCGCTGGTGCCCTCACCACCTTGGACTGCCCAGTCCACCCAAGTGTCCCTTCTACAGGACCCCAGACCACCATGTCTGCCCTTTCCAGGTAGCACCCCATTAACACACCTTGCACCCCAATACAGCCATCTATTCTCAGATCCCAGAGAGTAAACATGTTTTTGTAAATTCCAAACAATGGATCGGATCTGACACATAAACAGCTGCAGGTTTGAAGCTCAGCTCAGAGCCGTGAAAGCCGTGCATTTAAAGGCCAAATTATTCTCTCCAAGTCTTCCTCTCCCCATCTATAAAAATGGGGATAATAAGACCTCATGCTCTTTTAAATACAAAAGAATAGTTTCTAAAACACATTTCCCTTTACCCCCATCCCAGCAATCTCTCTCTGCTAATAATAGACTTAATTAGTTAAATTTAATTTGTTAGCAGCTTGACATTTAATTTGAAAAAACCTGATGAATTATTAACATATAATAAATAATAAAATATAATATCTATTAACTTGGGTTTAAATATATAAACTATTTAATTTCTTAATTCAATGCCTTTTTTTATTATTAAATAAAGCCAAGAGGAATCACTCAAAAACAGGCATGAACGTGTTCTTGTCAAAACCCACATCCCCTGTTTTCTGTTATTGAAAACAGCACGGGAATGGGTGGCCTGAGGTTCTCATGACTACTGATTTCGCAGGGGAAAAACAAAAAAAGGTTTGGCAACCACCTCCTTGCTTCCCCAGACCAGACCCAGGAGGAGCTGCGGGACCAGAGGAGGAGGCAAATTCGCATTTTAGCTGTATCGTATCACCCACGAATAAATTCTCCCAGGGCAGGCTGTGAAGGCAGCTGCAAAGTGGGTGGCCTCACCCCAGGGCCAGGGGAGGGGGGCGGCTGTCTTACAGGGAGCGGGGACTGCATAAATAGAGGCACTTCATTTTTTTATTTGAATATTAATTGGCATTGATATACAGCACGTGTTTAGTTACACCGGCAATTGCTGTTACCAAGGAGGTTTCTGGACACTGCACTGACTCCTGTAATTCAGATGAAGAGGTCCCTAAAAGCACAGGCACAGCCCCCAGATCTGGTCGGCCCTGCCCTGTGGATGGGTGGCTGTGAACACCTGCCTTTACAGGTTGTGCTGAAGCTGTGACCCCCAGGACTGACCCACGACCTAGTGGGGGAAGCCTTGGGGTGGGTAAGTCCCGGGAGTCCTCTCACCCTCTCATTCTAACCATTGCTTGGCTCAAGGGTTTGAGGTGAGCAAGGGAAGGCGTCCACCTGTTTGCTTGCTGTTTCGGGATGCTTGGGGATCATACTGCCCTCAGGAGGAGAGGGAAGCAGCTAGACATATGTGCCAGGAGCCCCGGGCAGGGCCCAAGAGGGCCATCTGGGCAAGGAGCAGGCTGCAAAGCCGCGGCAAGGTCCCCAGGGAGCCAAGGAGAGGACTGCGGCCGAGCAGAGTGGACTGTGCCAGGATCTCCTCCGGGCAGCCCCCCGACCGGGCCACCCCGATGACCAGGTGACCATCAACCACCCCCTCCAGGCTGGATGCTCCACGAGGCAGCTGCCTCCACACTCACCTGAATGTGCCCAGGCCCGCACCCAATACCTGGCCTCTCGTAGGTGCTAGCGAAAGCCTGTGGAAAGAACGAGAGGGGTGTGGTAAGAAGGGACGCTCAGAAGGAATGGAGAGGCCAGAGCCTAGGAGCCTCCAGAATCTGAATGAAGTGAGAACTCACCAGGAGTTGCATCTGTTATAGGAAGGCATTAAAGATGGGAGGAGGGAGCCTCCTGCAAGCTTCTCTGGGTGGGTCTGTTCCCCTCTAGCCCCCTGTTATGGGTTAAATTGTGTTCCTCCCAAAAAAGATATATTGAAGTCCTAACCCCGTCATGTCAAAATGTGGCTTAAATTCTTTGGAAGTGGCATCATTGCAGAGGAAATCAGTTAAGATGAAGTCACACTGGAGTGGGGGAAGGGGACCTAAATCTAATGCCTGGTGTCCTGGGAATGAGTAGAGAAGAGACACAAAGAGACAGAGAAGAGGAGGCAGACACAGACTGCAGAGCTGCAGCCACAAACCAAAGAGCACCGAGGGGACAGGCCACTGGCAGCGACCACGCAGGGATCTCCCCTCCAGACCTCGACCCCAGACTTCTGGCCCCCAGCATCCCCCAGCTATGGCAGTGCTGGGAACCAAAGAACCCCCTACCCAATGTCTCCTTGAGCCTTGGCCGGCTCCCCCAAACCCAGCTTTCCCCTTTCTCCCTCCACAGTGCCCCCACCCAGCTGGCTGGGCACCGGGTGGGCTGAACGCGAGGGGAGAGGGAGCCGAAGGGCTGCAGGGCTGGCTGGGGAGCTGGTGTAAAGCTGCCTCCCCGGGTGCTAATTCTCTCACCTCCACACTTCCTCCCGCCACCCCAGCGCGGGCTGGGGGATGGAGAGGAGCTTTAAATGGGGGAGAAGGAGCATTTCTGATCTCATTTTCCAGTATTTCAGCTGTGCCATAATCTATTTACCACACAATTTGTGTCACTTTGATAAGCGGCAGCTTCAAGACTGCATTTATTAAAATCAAGAGCGGGGACAGCTTTCAAGTCTCCCAAGAGTTGTAATAAATGTTGAAGATTAGTCATTACGGTGTTTGCCATGGTTCACATCATAGGCTCCATCTCGGTGACAAATGGCCACGTCCTGGGCACGCTGCTTCTGGGTGATGGTGGTGAAGGCTTGACACCTGTCCGCATGTGGGCGGGGGAGGGGCAGGTTGTAGGAGGAACTTTGCCAGGCGTGGAAAGGAGACTCCAAGAGCTGTGTTCTTGTGTCTATGATATTTTGGGATGCACTCTCTTAAAGTGACGCCCTGGTCAGGTGATGCCCCAAAATGCGGACTGCAAGCCTTAGAAACAAGCCGAGCCTTCAGGCCTGGGGGTCAGAGATGGGAAGGAGGAAAGGGATACACAGGGGGGGCTGTCCTCCCTGAAGGGGGTCCTCAGAGCTGGTGGGACTCTCCCTGGATGCCCTGGGCAAAAATGCTGGGGAACCTGCCCAGCCCCACAGAGGAGAAGCCGAGGGAGTAGGGATAAGTGGTTCCCAGGGAACAGAAAACACAAGGTCTCTGGGTGGGCAAGACGGTGGGGCAGCTCTACGAGGCGGGCTTTCATTTTGGAGAAGATGCATCTGAATTTTGTTTGTGTTCAGAAGCTGGTGAAAGGAAGTTCTTTATGTTTTACAAAAAGTTTTGGAAACAAGCACTCATCTCCTTTGAGAGAAAGGTCTTAGCAGAGACCTAAAGCTCATGTAGCTCATGTGTTTAACTGCCCTTGTGTGTGTGTGTGTGTGTGTGTGTGTGTGTGTGTGTGTGTGTGAGACAGAGACTCTTAACTGAAAAAGTTGCAAGAAATTTGAGCTATCCATTCACAGCTCTCAATGTTTCCCAGCGAAAGATCTTCCCCAAAGGACCAAACAGCAAATAAAGTATTTCCTTTATTATCCTTTACTCTAGTTACATATATATTGAAATGAGATGTATACTTATTTTACGTTTTAGCAAAGAACATGTTTTATTGTTTGATTGTGAAGGAACATTTTCTGAGTGTAGAAATTTTGGAAAATATAGAAAAGAATAAAAACAAACTCTCTTTTTTAAAGAGTTCCAACAATGGTGATAGTTATATGGGGGTTGGTTCTTGCTATTCTCAATAGTCATGGGCTATAAAGCCCCACTAACACTTAATAGCGGGAAATGACCCACTGCTCCTAGAGGAAATAGGGTTAGGCTTCTGCCTGACTCTGGACACAACATTTTGTCACCTGATCAATAAGTGACCTTGTTGGATGTGTATTTATGTTCAGAACACCCTGTTTGTAGGTGTTTTTGATTCGCTGACCTGTGGCCATCGGTGCGGTAACTCACACCTGAGCAGAGCTCATCTAGCACACATGTTTCTCTATGAGGCACGGCACAGCCTTCTTGCACTTAGGAACGCTAGACAGCACTTCAGCACTACACTTGGTGCAAACAGCAACCAACAAACAAGCACAAGAATGTGAAAAGCATAGCATTAAATATATCCAGAAAAGGACACAGCTACCACTTGAGAGCTGGAACAAGAAGACAGAGCACTGTCTTACCTGACCACAGCCGCCAGATACTGTGTCTCTGGGGGGGCCCACCCCCACGGTGACAACACTTTGAGGGGTGATTCCTACACAGGCCAAGTCTTAGAGTAGACTCAGGAGTCTGGGAGATGCAGCTCGTGGCTGCTGCTGCAACTCACAGCTGCCCCTCAAAGCCCAGGCTCCACGGTCAAAGGTGTGCTGCTGTCCTGTGGTCTGTCCTTGGGCGGCCAGTCCCATTCAAGTTCTGAAGGTGGGTTAGGATCCGCTTCAACGCCGAGACCCACAGCAAAATGCAGTGACCAAGGACTCACCAACAGGCCTCAAATTTACAAGTGGCGAAGGAACAGCTCTGTTCCATCATCCTAGTTGTGTTGTCTGTAGACAAAGGACAGGTGTCAGCCAGCATTGGAACCAGGCCCCACTTGGATCTACTGAGTCAGTAGATCTCCGCATGATGAAGAAGCCACCTGGTTAGCCTGTGCACTCTGAAACTGAGCTTTGGATTGTGGGTTTGGAGAGGTCAAGAGACTTGACCAAAGTCATTCCGTCCACAAGGGGCCAAGCAGGACTGCCTCTGGCATCCTGGCTCTCTCCTGGGAACACAGAGATGTGTAGATGGGGAAGGGGCTGTGTCACCTCCAAGTTTACCTCAACTCATTCTCATGCCCTCGATTTCTTTTTTAAATAAGTTTTTTATTTTAGGATAGTTGGGGTTAAAACAACAATAGCACAGAAAGTTCCCATATACCCCCCACCCTATGGTACATTTCTCACAGTTAAAGAACCCAAATCATTATATTGTTATGAACTGAAGCCCATGCTTTATTCAAATTTCCTTCATTTTTCTCTAAAGTCCTTTTTCTGTGCCAGGACCCCATCTGGGATACTATTTGATATTTAGTCATCACCCCTCCTTAGGCTCCCCTGGGCTGTGACAATTTCTCAGACTTTCTTGGGTCTGATGACCTCGGCTACTTTGAGGAGTGCTGGTCAGTTATTTTGTAGAACATCCCTCAATTTGGGTTTATCTGATGTTTTTCTCATGACTGGCCTGGAGTTGTGGGTTTGGGAAGGAAGAGCACAGAGGTAAAGTATTATTCTCATCATACGCTATCGAGGGATATATACTGTTGACATGACTTATCACTGTCATGACAAACCTTGAGGAACTATGAAGTTGCTTTTTGCTCCCTTTCCTACTGTACTCTTTGGAAAGGATTCACATTTGAGGAATGAGGAGTTGTGTTCCACCTCCTTGGAAGGGTAGTATCTATAGTAATTATTTAGAGCTCTTCATGGAGGATTTGTCTATACTCCCCTATTCATTTATTTATATCAGTGTGGACTCATGAAAATTTATTTTATACTTTAGGTTATAATCCAATACTACATGATTTATTTTGTTGTTCAAATCATCCAGCTTTGGACATTGAAAGCTCTTTCAGTTGGCTCCTGTGTTTCTTTGACATACCTCTATCAGTATGGGTTTTTTTTTGAGCACTTCCTTACTTTCTGGCACTGTAAGATGCTCAAGGCTTTTCTTGAATATTTCCTACCCTTGTCCTAGAATCTCTCCCAGAAGCCCCGGTTCCTTTTATCAGAGAATGGTATTAGAGACTGTGCCAGTTTGAAACTATTATATACCCCAGAAAAGCCGTGTTTTAATCCTAATCTAATCTGTTGAGGGCAGACATTTATTTTAATCCTGATTCAAAATTGTAGGATGGACTCTTTTGATTAGATATCTCTATGGAGATGCGGCATGCCCAATTGTAGGTGTGGCCTTTTGATTAGACGGAAATGTGACTCCACCCATTCAAGATAGGTCTTGATTTGTTTACTAGAGTCCTTGCAAGGGGCAGACATTTTGGAGAAACCTGAGATGCAGATGCTTGGAGAACAGTTGCTTCAGAACTGACAGAGACACAGATGTTTGGAGATGCCTGGAGTGCTGACAGAGAGCAGATACCTAGACATGGGCAGAGCCCAGAAGACATTGCCATCTGTCTTCCCATGAGATGCTAAGCAAGCCAGAATCCAGAGTTGTGTTCTGGAGTAACTAAGTGAAGGCCCACAGATGCTTAGAGAGGAAACCACTGGCATCAGAAGCTGGAAGTAACAGAATCAGGAACAAGGGACCAGCAGACACCAGCCACAAGCCTTCCCAGATCAGCCTTCCTTGAGCCAAGCTATCTTTCTCTGGGTGCCTTAGTTTGGACATTTTTATAGTCTTAGAACTGTACCTTGTAATGTACTAAATTCCTTTTATAAGAGCTACTCATTTCTAATATATTGCATTCTGGTAGTTTTAAACAAATTAATACAGAAACCAAGAGCTGGGGGCTGAGTGTACTCATTGATTGGGTGGCTGTTTCTTTTAGTCCCACTCAGCCAACAAAACAAAAAGGGATGTGTTTATACTAACCCCTATTTTTACATGTATCTATAAATATTGCTAAATGTAACTAATTGTATCTACATTAGGCTACATAGGAATCCATACTGATGTCTTCAATTCTACTCCATAGCCACATGGGCTGCTCCAGTCTCAGCCCCTTGCTTGTCTGTAACTTTCCACTCCAACAATGGGAAACCGGCCCCCACCATCCACTGCCCATTCACCTAACTGCCCACTTCTAGCTACATGTTTAGTACTGTCAAAATGGTAAGCCCGTACCCATCTGGCAACAACTTTATCAGCCAGAGTTCAATACTTGTGAGCAATTCCTTTTGCCTTTAATCTTGCTGACAGTACTCAATTCCAAAGTTGCTGAGCCAGCACCTTTCCCCCACCCTGTTCAAATGAGGTTGTTTCATACATTTATGATATATTTAGATTGTTTTGTCATACATTTATGATACAGCTAGATTATTTTGTCAGAGTCTGCATTCCATCCTGGAATCTCCTAACCTCCCAAATGATTTTTTTTAATTTGCATACATTAAGGTTCACTCTTTGTGCTGCAAATTTCTGTGGGTTTTGACAAATGCATAATGTCATGCATTTACGATTACAATATCATACAGAATAGTTTTATCACCCTAAAAAGACTCTTGTTCTCCCCTTTGTTTTGTTTTTTTAAATCAGTTATATCGAAGTACAACTTATATACAGTCTTGTTTTTTCTTCTTAAGTGTACAGTTCAAATCATTTTGGCACATGTCTACACCCACATTTATATCACCTCCAAAAGTTTCGTCACGCCACTTTGAAAATATCCCTACCCTACCCCAGGCAACCACTGCTTTGCTTGCTGTGCCTACAGTTTTGTCTTTTCCAGAAATTTGTGTAACATGAATAATAGATTATGCTAGCTTTTGTGTTTGTCTTATTTCACTTAGCTTAATGCTTTTGAGATTCATCCAAATAGTTGCACGTATCAGTAGTTCTTTCCTTTATCACTACAGAGTAAACTTCCTGAGTATGAATAAACTTCATTCTGTTGCTCTATTCACTAGACATTAGATATTTGTCTCTAGTTTGGGGCTGGAAATGAGCATTCTTTCATGGGTCTTTGTGTGTGGACATATTTTCATTTCCCTTGGGTGAATACCTAGCACTGGGATTGCTGGGTCATATTAGAAGTGTACATTTAGTTCTATAAGAACCTGCCAAACAGTTCTCCAAAGTGGCTGTACCACTTTACATGCAACTAGCAGTGTATAAGAGATCCCACTGCTCCACATTCTTACCAACACTTGGAATTGTCAGTCTTTTACTTTTAGCCATCGTAGTAGCTGTGTAGTAGTTATTTTCATCTCCCTGATGATTAAGGATGTTAAGATCTTTTCATGTTCTTATTGATCTTTTTTGGGTATTAGAAAATTTAAATGATGATATATGAGCAAGTCATGAACCAAATATTTTAGAAGTTTCTAGTGTAAACAGTGGAGTTTCTCCCACCTCCCTGTCTGCCTCCTTCCTCTTAATTCTTTGGGGTAGAACCTTTCAGGCTGTGCTTCTCCCCAAGTCAGCATCCAGAGATCTACTTTGTTCTTTGGAACCCCTGTGGCTCCTGCAAGGGCCAATTCTCTACTAAGTCCCCTCAACCTAATGCCCTTCTTGTATCTCCCTCTCCCTCCACCCTCTTGTCCAACCCATCACCAAGACCTCTTAGGCACCTTTTCTCTCCACCTTCTCTGCCACTATCATCTCTTACATGGACGGTAGCCCCAGCCTCCCAACTCACCTCCCAGCTCCTTCTAACCCATTCTCCCTAAAGCAGCCCAAGTGAAGTTTTCAAAATGCATTTTGATCATATCCTTACTCTACACTTAAATCCCTCAATACCCTTGCTGGCTACTCCATAGCTCTGAAGGTAAAGACTAGATGCCTGTGACACCCAGCATGGTGGTACGGGTTCCTAGAGCACCCTGCTTGCCTACTGCCCACCTTGGCTCTTAGCTCCAGCTGTGCCTGCCTACCATCAGGTCTGCTCCCTTCTCGGCCTGGGCCCAGGCTGGGATTGCCTCCCTTCCTCCATGCCTGGCTCACTCCCACCTTTCCTGAGCTTTTGCCCCAACATAGCACTTCCTCAAAGAAGCCTTTCCTACTCCCCCCACCTCCCACCCACTCCCCAACACCTGGACCAGCCCTTCTTCCTGCTCCTTAACCTTCCCTCCTGATCCCCATCACAGCTGCACTTTCACATGGACCTGGGGATCCTCTGATGCATGTCCAACCCCCTACTACAAAGACAGCCCCCAGGGGAGACCTGCACTTATTTTGCACTCTGGCCCCAGCCCCTGGGGGCTGGCATGTACAGTAAGGCTCAGGACTGCTCCAATGGACACTTGGCTCATTCCCAGTTGGAATGGACCTCCTTTTTGCACCCTTCTGACCACTAGTCTTGCCTCTTATTCCTCCAGGGCTCGGGTTCTGCCGGGGCTGCGGCCAGCCTTGGGCAGGTACCACAACAGCCTCACTTGCAAGAGATCTCTTGCGACTCAAAAGTGCAGGAATCATGGTCTAAAGAGGGGCAGAGGGCCACGGGCCAGCCCCATCTTTCTCACTCTGGGACCTATTGGCCAGCTCGCCTTTGGCTTCACTTCCCAGCCCTTCACACACACCCCACAGGGTGGTACTTCCCAATAATGTCCCCATCAGTTAAACCTGCTTCAGGATCTTGCTTCTGGGACACCTAGGCTAAGACCCCAATTTTTTATTCTCACCCTTGGCTTTTTACCCATTAAGATGCTCAGACGTGGCAGGCCTACTATGCAGCCTTTGTTTCAGGGGCGAAGTACCCCAAGTATTTCCATGGGGGTTTCTCCCTATAAGAATCACTCTAACCACAACTCCTGTATTTCCTTTGAGCCTGTTTTCTGTCCTTGAGCCATTTCTTGCCCCTATTTCTCACCACCCTCTTCTCTCCCCTCTCCTGGCTTTTGAAATTGTCTTTCCGGCCTCCCTGCGGCTGGTGTTTAGACATGCACATCTCTGTGCCTTCTTTGCATGAATGTGTGACCTTGGGCAGAGCCGCTCACTGCAGGATGGATGTGTTGTGGCTGCATTTAATCAGCAGGAGCAGCCCGGGCCTGGAGAAACCCAATTCCCCATCCCCTGCTCCGAGTGGTAATGAACTTCTGAGAAATAGCTAATCAATAAATTGAACAAGTAACTTGGCTGCTAAGCCTCTCCATCGGGACCTTAATTACAAGTGCAGAAATAAATTGGGGGGGTGGGTGGGTAGGTAGCAATAGCAGGGAGGCAGGGGGTAGGGCCTGCCATTAACCCCTGGTTTCTCTAGTGGTGGCAGCATTCTGGGGGTGGAATAATGTCCTCCTCTCCCGGGAGGGAGGCTTGGGGGTTGAAAGGCTGGAGTTTGATTTCTAGGATTTGCTGCTCCAAACATCTTCTGGTTCTCCTATCCACACCAAGCTGGGAGTGCAGAGGTTTTCTTAGTTGGGCAATCCCAGATGTCTCTGAGGCCATCCCAAGCTCCCTGGGACCCCTGGTTTGGAGGGACCTGCTCCGTGCACATTTGGGGCACCCCATGGTGTCTGCGGGAGAGGCACACTGCGCCCTTGGAGGCAGTTCAGAGGAGGGGAGACTGGTGACTATGGGGCTGATGATTCCATCCTAATCCCCTCTAGTCCTGACTCTGCAGAGCTGGGCCTCAGTTTCCAAATCTCTACCCTGGGAGTCCCAACACCTGGTTCAAAGACTAAAAAGTGTGAGGTGTCCTAGACCCGCAAGGGGAGCCCACAAATGTGGGTTTATCCTCTGCCACACCCCCTCGGTCATCCACCCTTTCCCCTCTAAGATTGATGCCCCTTGGGAAATCTTCATAGCAGAGCTGCCACAGAGCCTGCGAGGCGCTGAGACACCGCCGCCGCCCCCGCCCCAGGTGTTCAGGGCGCTCCAGAGCCAAGGCCGCCGCCCACCAACCTCCCCCCCAACCCATGCCCCATCTTCCCACACCCACAGATGCTTTTTAACCGTACCTTCAGTACTCCCTGTCCCCGCAGGCTGGGCAGATGCTGCGGGGTAGGAGCTGGAGCCCACGCGGCCTTGGCGACCCCAGCCCACCCCCACCTCTCCCGGTGCCCATGCAGCTGAGCCCTGGGCCGCCGAGGGGGTGCGAGAGGGCGGTGCCCTTGGCTAGGCCCATCGTGAGAGAACGATGGGGAAATTATTTTGAAAACCATAACGCGCCTCTCCGCTGTGAGAGCTGGTGATTGCAGCAGCTGCTCCCCCACCCCAACCCTCAGCCCCCCACCACCCCACCCCCACCCCCTCCAAGGTCTCACGCTCACCATCCGAGAAAGGAGCGCTACCCTGGGCTGAGACCGATGGGGGTGCAGGAGGGGAGGAGGGGGGCGCCCTGCCCTCCTCACCCCCTTTCCTCCAAGAGAGCTGTCACCTTCAAGTAAACATTTTATTTTAAGGAATTTTGGACTCTGGTAGAAAAGCTTAAAGTCAGAGAAGCGAAAAGAAAAATAAATTCCATGCAAATCAGTCTAAAGCCCATCACCTAGCAAAAACTGCTAGCATTGTGAATGTGCTAGTAAGATTTTCTCAGGAGCTTTCTTGTTCCAAGCTTTATAATACAGGAAGGTGTGTGTGTGTGTGTGTGTGTGTGTGTGTGACAGAGAGAGGGAGAAACAGGCAGCAGCAGGAAACAAGATGCATCCACTGTAGTTTGTGGCAAGCTGCCTGCTTGGGGCCGGAATTTTCCATGGCACTAAATAAATCTCTTCTGAGAGGTGACAGGCTCCGAGAGGACATGAGCGAGGTGCCAGCATCAGCTCGGTGTTTACTGCACAGACAGAATATTTACAGCTCTGTCTTCAGTGGAAGATGGGCTCTTCCAAACCCCACAAAGGTCACCGGAATGTCAGGAGAATTTATGGGTGTTTTATAGCATGTTTGTGCCGGCGAGCAAGGCACCAGGCTCCTGTCGCTCCATGCCCGGTGCACAGAGACACCCAAAGACGGAAAAGAGGGAGCAGCTGGCCGAACTGAGGCACCCCCTTTCCTACTCATTTATGCCAGTTTGTTTTCTGTTTGTCTGGGCGCGTGTAGAACATATGCTACTCTAGGGCAGGAGAGGGGAGGTTAAAATGTGTGAAAGGGAAAGACAATTAGAAGAACCATGAATCACCATTCTGCTTTTGCTTCCACCGTGAGAGCTCATCACTGATGTCCTGGTCTCACCTGCAAGATCCTGCACTGATCAAAGCCTGTCGTGTCCTGGATTGGTGAGAATCTTGCCCAGTTCCAGAACTGGCACTGGGCGGAAACCCCAGACGCAGAACCACCCATCATTGGAAAGGGAGCCAGAGCCTGGGGAATTTTTGTTTGATGTGCTTGCCTTTTAGAACTTTCTTTTTTTTAATTATTTGAATGTCATCTCCTGTGCAACTCAGAGGGGAACTAGGTTTGGCTCACCTCTGCGGGGGTGTTCCTCAGTAATCCTCTCCAGCCGGTTTCCAGGGAACGCGCTGCATGTTTTCTAACATCTTCGTAGAGCTCTGCCTGCTCCCTGGCTGAGTTGTGGATTTCTTCAGTACACACTGAACTGAACCCTCTTCAACTCACTCATGTGTTTATTCGTTCATTTGCCCAACACACTCCCTGGCGGTACGAACGGTCCGAGTTCTCCAGAGTCACCGTAAGAAAGCATCACAAGCTAGAGGGGCTCAAAACAAGAGAAATGTATTCTCTTGCAGCTCTGAAGGCAGGATGTCCAAAATTAAGGTGTGCGGAGACCGTGCTTCATCTGAAAGGGTGAGAGGTATGGGCGGGGGCGCAGAGCCTTTCCTGCTTCTTCTAACTTCTGACGTTCGAGAACAGTCCTTGGAGATCTTGCCTTGTGGCTCCATCGCTCCAGTCTGTGTGTCTCTCTTCACGTGTTGTTCTCCCCCATGTCTGTCCATGCTTCTCCTCTTCCTTATCAGGACACCAGCACATTAGACAGACGGTCCAACCTAACCAGGTAGGGCCTCAAGTGAACTTGACTCGGTCTGTAAGACCCAGTTTCCAAACAGGGTCATGTCCTGTGGGTTAGAACTTGAACATAACTTTTTTTTGGGGGGGACACAAGTCA